>CM055818.1:36240783-36275031 GCA_029582265.1 Zoroaster sp. YZ-2022 | reverse complement strand
AGCGGGTCCATCGGAATAGCAGTATCCCCCGTCGATCATCGGTAGGATTCGCTTTAGGTTTAGTTTTGGGTTGGGCAGCTAGCACGATCGCGAAAATAAATGTTATAAAAAGCTAAAAACACGATGAAATACGAATTTTTAGCGTTGAGTAAACTCACCACGATCGAAAACCACGTTAGTAAAAGCTTTAGAAGACGGTTACATCAACCAAGAAGAATTTGTACCGTGACTGAAGAAGAGCGAGGAAAATATTATAAAAATGAAAGAAAACTGCAACGCCGTCGCGAAGAAAGTGAACCAGAGGTTAAAAAGCGTAAACTTGATGTCGCTTGCGCGAGCGTGTGTAAATGCAGAAAAAAATTTATAGAAAAACTTTGAGTTTAAAGTAGCTTTGACGATAAATAAAGCTATTACGCTTCGTGTCAGCAAAACACGCTTCGCGAGTAGCGGAGCGTAATTGATAGACCTTCCTCCGTACGCCCCAGCGGGCGCATAATTATTTTTTCAACGACTCTTTCATCACTATATTGTACGATCGTTTTAGATTTTACCGCCACATTTAATATCTTCGTGCATTTTGTACACGAGTTCCCCCTTGGCTTTTTTTGTGCCATTTTTACATCTATAACATGTAAGTGGAATACTTTTACCTCAGCTGAATACGGTATCGATGCATCGGGCAATAGACATCAACACACGAATCACCATTCTACAACACTTGACGTTTTTACCAACTAAGTCATTCAATAACAAAATCATCGTTCTCTCCATCTTTACTATTAAACAATATAATATTAATTCATTATCTCACTTTTATAAGTACGTTAAAAATCCATCAGATTATCATGCTGTTTAATAAACTTATTTATTTTTTTATATCTATAAACCCCATTTATGGGGAGATTTGGGGATAGTCTATCGATAAACACATCGCTCGCTAGATTTCTCCAACGCGATTATTAGTTGAAACGATGAGCGCGTAAAGCCCATTTCATCTGGGTGGTCGTTGGAGTAAGTTTTATTATAAGAACCATTTCTCAGAGGTTGAGGAATATCAATGTTTAGACGCATTTCTTCGATACGATCTACTATCCATCCAAAACTGCGAAACCTTTTAATGAAGCGTGAATGTAGTCTTTTTAATCAACTTTCGTTCTTTTCCCAGAGCCGTGTAACGGTAACTCAATGTAATGAGCGCTTTTCAATTCAAGAAGCTCAAATTTAATTTTATATAACGGTTTTTTCTTTTGTTGATTTATCAATCTCTTTAACTGCAAGGCGTTAAGTACCAACTGCGTTTATCAACTTTATTCTCGCTGTTTTTCACGATAATAAATACATCAAGGTATAGGTATTGTTGTCGATGAACAAATTTGTATAATTCAACCAATGTCCATTTCGATAAATATTTAGTTGGCATCTTTATTATTAAACAATATAATATTAATTCATTATGTCACTTTTTAAAGTCTCATTTTTTAAAGGTACGATTTTGACCTCATCGACTTTTTGATGAGGTTTTTTTTAAAAATATATAGTTTTGGCCTCATCGACTTTTTGATGAGGTCAAATCATTTTGAATCTTTTTGAGTATGCGCTGGGGAGCGAATTTGATTTGAAATATCTTTGGTGGGGTAGCTGTTCATAGTGAAGTTTTCATGATTCAATATCAGGTATGACAAAATTACCAAAATAACCCCCTATAGGTATACAGAGAATTTTGGGGAAAAAAGATATTTTTGGTGTTTTTTGGTGTTATTTCATTTCAAAATATCTTTTTTGAAATCGGGGTTTTTTGATCCATAAAACCCCCCCTATAGGTATACAGAGAATTTGGGGAAAAAATATCTTTTTTGATCTAAAATATCTTTTTTTTGAGTAGAACGCCACCTTCGGCATCTAACATACTACTCGCCCGAATCACGACCGATCAAAATGACAGATTTCCGGGACCCCCCTCCCACCCAGAAGTCCATCGGGCTCAAACGGTGGGTTCCCACCAAATAAAAATCATGCATAATGGGTGTGGTGACAATATTTTTGAGTTTGGGGGGGGGGGGGCGTGGGTAAAAAATTTCGAGATTTCCGACACAATTTTGGAAAATTTTGCCCTAGCCGGTATGGTCAAAAATTCTGATTTTGGGCACAAATAGGTTTTTTTTTCTCGTCTCGGAATCGCCTCAAATTCGATATGTAAATGGAATGGGGTCTCACGGTCAAAATTGGTTTAGGAACGGGTCTCGGCCACTATCTGAGGAACTGAGGGCAAATTTTGAAAGGACTTTTCTGGTCAAGTTAATTTGGAATTTTTACACATTTGGCACAAAGTTTACAAAAGTAGCTTTTATGGGAGAATGACAAAAAAATCACTGAAATTTCACACAGACAGGGCTACCCCTGCAGACGGATCACATTGCCGAGTTACAGGTCCCTACGACTAGTACTTCAGGAGTAATGCGCAAATAACTATTTAGCTAGACTCGCCCGAATCACTAATTCCGATCAAAATGACAGATTTAGGGACCCTCCCACCCAGAAGTCCATCGGGCTCAAACGGTGGGTTCCCACCAAATAAAAATCATGCATAATGGGTGGGGACAATATTTTTGAGTTTGGGGGTAAAATTTCGAGATTTCGACCCAATTTTGGAAAATTTTGCCCTAGCCGGTATGGTCAAAATTCTGATTTTGGGCACAAAATAGGTATTTTTTCTCGTCTCGGAATCGCCTCAAATTCGATATGTAAATGGAATGGGGTCTCACGGTCAAAATTGGTTTAGGAACGGGTCTCGGCGGCACTATCTGAGGAACTGAGGGCAAATTTTTGAAAGGACTTTTCTGGTCAAGTTAATTTGGAAATTTTTACACATTTGGCACAAAGTTTACAAAAGTAGCTTTTATGGGAGAATGACAAAAAAAATCACTGAAATTTCACACAGACGGGCTACCCCCGCAGACGGATCACATTGCCGAGTTACAGGTCCCTACGACTAGTACTTCAGGAGTAATGCTAAATAACTATTTAGCTAGACTCGCCCGAATCACGACCGATCAAAATGACAGATTTCAGGGACCCCTCCCACCCAGAAGTCCATCGGCTCAAACGGTGGGTTCCCACCAAATAAAAATCATGCATAATGGGTGTGGGGACAATATTTTTGAGTTTGGGGTAAAATTTCGAGATTTCAACCCAATTTTGGAAAATTTGCCCTAGCCGGTATGGTCAAAAATTCTGATTTTGGGCACAAAATAGGTATTTTTTTTCTCGTCTCGAATCGCCTCAAATTCGATATGTAAATGGAATGGGGTCTCACGGTCAAAATTGGTTTAGGGAACGGGTCTCATGGCCACTATCTGAGGAACTGAGGGCAAATTTTGAAAGGACTTTTCTGGTCAAGTTAATTTGGAAATTTTACACATTTGGCACAAAGTTTACAAAAGTAGCTTTTATGGGAGAATGACAAAAAAAAAATCACTGAAATTTCATAAAGACGGGCTACCCCTGCAGACGGATCACATTGCCGAGTTACAGGTCCCTACGACTAGTACTTCAGGAGTAATGCTAAATAACTATTTAGCTAGACTCGCCCGAATCACCTAATTCCATCAAAATGACAGATTTCAGGGACCCCTCCCACCCAGAAGTCCATCGGGCTCAAACGGTGGGTTCCCACCAAATAAAAATCATGCATAATGGGTGTGGGGACAATATTTTTGAGTTTGGGGGGGGGTAAAAAATTTCGACATTTCCGACCCAATTTTGGAAAATTTTGCCCTAGCCGGTATGGTCAAAAATTCTGATTTTGGGCACAAAATAGGTATTTTTTTTCTCGTCTCAGAATCGTCTCAAATTCGATATGTAAATGGAATGGGGTCTCACGGTCAAAATTGGTTTAGGGAACGGTCTCGGCGGCCACTATCTGAGGAACTGAGGGCAAATTTTTGAAAGGACTTTTCTGGTCAAGTTAATTTGGAAATTTTTTACACATTTGGCACAAAGTTTACAAAAGTAGCTTTTATGGGAGAATGACCAAAAAAATCACTGAAATTTCTCACAGACAGGCTACCCCGCAGACGGATCACATTGCCGAGTTACAGGTCCCTACGACTAGTACTTCAGGAGTAATGCAATAACTATTTAGCTAGACTCGCCTCAATCACGACCGATCAAAATGACAGATTTCAGGGACCCCCCCCCTCCCACCCAGAAGTCCATCAGGCTCAAACGTTTGGTTCCCACCAAAGAAAAATCATGCATAATGGGTGTGGGGACAATATTTTTGAGTTTGGGGTAAAAATCGAGATTTCGACCCAATTTAGGAAAATTGTGCGCTAGCCGGTATGGTATAAAATTCTGATTTTGGGCACAATCTTGGTATTTTTTTCTCGTCTCGGAAACGTCTCAAATTCCATATGTAAATGGTATGGGGTCTCACGGTCAACTTTGGTTTAGGGAACGGGTCTCGCGGCCACTATCTGAGGAACTGAGGGCAAATTTTGAAAGGACTTTTCTGGTCAAGTTAAATTGGAAATTTTACACATTTGGCACAAAGTTTACAAAAGTAGCTTTTATGGGAGAATGACAAAAAAAATCACTGAAATTTCACACAGACGGCTACCCCGCAGACGGATCACATTGCCGAGTTACAGGTCCCTACGACTAGTACTTCAGGAGTAATGCGCAAATAACTATTTAGCTAGACTCGCCCGAATCACGACCGATCAAATGACAGATTTCAGGGACCCTCCCACCCAGAAGTCCATCGGGCTCAAACGGTGGGTTCCCACCAAATAAAAATCATGCATAATGGGTGGGGACAATATTTTGAGTTTGGGGGTAAAAATTTCGAGATTTCCGACCCAATTTAGGAAAATATTGCCCTACCCGGTAATGTCAAAAATTCAGAATTTGCCCACAAAATAGTATATTTATTTCTCGTCTACCAATCCCCTCAAATTCGATATCTAAATCGAATCGGGTCTCACGGTCAAAATTGGTTTAGGAACGGGTCTCGGCCACTATCTGAGGAACTGAGGGCAAATTTTGAAAGGACTTTTCTGGTCAAGTTAATTTGAATTTTTACACATTTGGCACAAAGTTTACAAAAGTAGCTTTTATGGGAGAATGACAAAAAATCACTGAAATTTCACACAGACGGGCTACCGCAGACGGATCACATTGCCGAGTTACAGGTCCCTACGACTAGTACTTCAGGAGTAATGCGCAATAACTATTTAGCTAGACTCGCCCGAATCACGACCGATCAAAATGACAGATTTCAGGGACCCCCTCCCACCCAGAAGTCCATCGGCTCAAACGGTGGGTTCCCACCAACAAAATCATGCATAATGGGTGTGGGGACAATATTTTGAGTTTGGGGTAAAAATTTCGAGATTTCACCCAATTTTGGAAAATTTTGCCCTAGCCGGTATGGTCAAAAATTCTGATTTTGGGCAATAAAATAGGTATTTTTTTCTCGCCTCGGAAACGCCTCAAATTCGATATGTAAATGGAATGGGGTCTCACGGTCAAAATTGGTTTAGGGAACGGGTCTCGCGGCCACTATCTGAGGAACTGAGGGCAAATTTTGAAAGGACTTTTCTGGTCAAGTTAATTTGAAATGTTTTACACATTTGGCACAAAGTTTACAAAAGTAGCTTTTATGGGAGAATGACAAAAAAAAATCACTGAAATTTCACACAGACAGGCTACCCGCGCAGACGGATCACATTGCCGAGTTACAGGTCCCTACGACTAGTACTTCAGGAGTAATGCGCAAATAACTATTTAGCTAGACTCGCCCGAATCACGACCGATCAAAATGACAGATTTCAGGGACCCCTCCCACCCAGAAGTCCATCGGGCTCAAACGGTGGGTTCCCACCAAATAAAAATCATGCATAATGGGTGTGGGGACAATATTTTTGAGTTTGGGGGGGGTAAAAAATTTCGAGATTTCCGACCCAATTTTGGAAAATTTTGCCCTAGCCGGTATGGTCAAAAATTCTGATTTTGGGCACAAAATAGGTTTTTTTTTTCTCGTCTCAGAAACGCCTCAAATTCGATATGTAAATGGAATGGGGTCTCACGGTCAAAATTGGTTTAGGGAACGGGTCTCGGGCCCACTATCTGAGGAACTGAGGGCAAATTTTTGAAAGGACTTTTCTGGTCAAGTTAATTTGGAAATTTTTACACATTTGGCACAAAGTTTACAAAAGTAGCTTTATGGGAGAATGACAAAAAAAATCACTGAAATTTCACACAGACAGGCTACCCGTGCAGACGGATCACATTGCCGAGTTACAGGTCCCTACGACTAGTACTTCAGGAGTAATGCGCAAATAACTATTTAGCTAGACTCGCCCGAATCACGACCGATCAAATGACAGATTTCATGGACCCTCCCACCCAGAAGTCCATCGGGCTCAAACGGTGGGTTCCCACCAAATAAAAATCATGCATAATGGGTGTGGGGACAATATTTTGAGTTTGGGGGTAAAAATTTCGAGATTTCACCCAATTTTGGAAAATTTGCCCTAGCCGGTATGGTCAAAATTCTGATTTTGGGCACAAAATAGGTATTTTTTTCTCGTCTCGAATCGCCTCAAATTCGATATGTAAATGGAATGGGGTCTCACGGTCAAAATTGGTTTAGGAACAGGTCTCGCGGCCACTATCTGAGGAACTGAGGGCAAATTTTTTGAAAGGACTTTTCTGGTCAAGTTAATTTGGAAATTTTTACACATTTGGCACAAAGTTTACAAAAGTAGCTTTATGGGAGAATGACAAAAAAAAATCACTGAAATTTCACACAGACGGGCTACCCCGCAGACGGATCACATTGTTGAGTTACAGGTCCCTACGACTAGTACTTCAGGAGTAATGCGCAAATAACTATTTAGCTAGACTCGCCCGAATCACGACCGATCAAATGACAGATTTCAGGGACCCTCCCACCCAGAAGTCCATCGGCTCAAACGGTGGGTTCCCACCAAATAAAAATCATGCATAATGGGTGTGGGGACAATATTTTTGAGTTTGGGGTAAAAATTTCGAGATTTCGACCCAATTTTGGTAAAATTTGGCCCAGCCGGTATGGTCAAAAATTCTGATTTTGGGCACAAAATAGGTATTTTTTTTTCTCGTCTCGGAAACGCCTCAAATTCGATATGTAAATGGAATGGGGTCTCACGGTCAAAATTGGTTTAGGGAACGGGTCTCGGCGGCCACTATCTGAGGAACTGAGGGCAAATTTTTGAAAGGACTTTTCTGGTCAAGTTAATTTGGAAATTTGTTACACATTTGGCACAAAGTTTACAAAAGTAGCTTTTATGGGAGAATGAAAAAAAAAAATTCACTGAAATTTCACTCAGACGGGGTTACCCCTCAGTCTGATCACATTGCCGAGTTACAGGTCCCTACGACTAGTACTTCAGGAGTAATGCGCAAATAACTATTTAGCTAGACTCGCTCAATCACGACCGATCAAAATGACAGATTTCAGGGACCCTCCCACCCAGAAGTCCATCGGGCTCAAACGGTGGGTTCCCACCAAATAAAAATCATGCATAATGGGTGTGGGACAATATTTTGAGTTTGGGGTAAAAAATTTCGAGATTTCGACCCAATTTTGGAAAATTTTGCCCTAGCCGGTATGGTCAAAAATTTGATTTTGGGCACAAAATAGGTATTTTTTTCTCGTCTCGGAATCGCCTCAAATTCGATATGTAAATGGAATGGGGTCTCACGGTCAAAATTGGTTTAGGAACGGGTCTCGGCGGCCACTATCTGAGGAACTGAGGGCAATTTTGAAAGGACTTTTCTGGTCAAGTTAATTTGGAAATTTTTACACATTTGGCACAAAGTTTACAAAAGTAGCTTTTATGGAGAATGACAACAAAAAAATCACTGAAATTTCACAGACGGGCTACCTGCAGACGGATCACATTGCCGAGTTACAGGTCCCTACGACTAGTACTTCAGGAGTAATGCGCAAATAACTATTTAGCTAGACTCGCCGAATCACGACCGATCAAAATGACAGATTTCAGGGACCCCTCCCACCCAGAAGTCCATCGGGCTCAAACGGTGGGTTCCCACCAAATAAAAATCATGCATAATGGGTGGGGGACAATATTTTTGAGTTTGGGGTAAAATTTCGAGATTTCTGACCAATTTTGGAAAATTTTGCCCTAGCCGGTATGGTCAAAATTCTGATTTTGGGCACAAAATAGGTATTTTTTTCTCGTCTCGAATCGCCTCAAATTCGATATGTAAATGGAATGGGGTCTCACGGTCAAAATTGGTTTAGGGAACGGGTCTCGTGGCCACTATCTGAGGAACTGAGGGCAAATTTTGAAAGGACTTTTCTGGTCAAGTTAATTTGGAAATTTTTTACACATTTGGCACAAAGTTTACAAAAGTAGCTTTTATGGGAGAATGACAAAAATAAAATCACTGAAATTTCACACAGACGGGCTACCCCCGCAGACGGATCACATTGCCGAGTTACAGGTCCCTACGACTAGTACTTCAGGAGTAATGCGCAAATAACTATTTAGCTAGACTCGCCCAGTAGTATGTTAGATGCCGAAGGTGGCGTTCTACTCAAAAAAAAGATATTTTAGATCAAAAAAGATATTTTTTCCCCAAATTCTCTGTATACCTATAGGGGGGGTTTTATGGATCAAAAAACCCCGATTTCAAAAAAGATATTTTGAAATGAAATAACACCAAAAAACACCAAAAATATCTTTTTTCCCCAAAATTCTCTGTATACCTATAGGGGGTTATTTTGGTAATTTTGTCATACCTGATATTGAATCATGAAAACTTCACTATGAACAGCTACCCCACCAAAGATATTTCAAATCAAATTCGCTCCCCAGCGCATACTCAAAAAGATTCAAAATGATTTGACCTCATCAAAAAGTCGATGAGGCCAAAACTATATATTTTTAAAAAAAACCTCATCAAAAAGTCGATGAGGTCAAAATCGTACCTTTAAAAAATGAGACTTTAAAAAGTGACATAATGAATTAATATTATATTGTTTAATAATAAAGATGCCAACTAAATATTTATCGAAATGGACATTGGTTGAATTATACAAATTTGTTCATCGACAACAATACCTATACCTTGATGTATTTATTATCGTGAAAAACAGCGAGAATAAAGTTGATAAACGCAGTTGGTACAACGCGGTTAAAAAGTTGATAAATCAACAAAAGAAAAAACCATTATATAAATTAAATTTAGCTGAATTGAAAAGGCGCTCATTACATATTGAGTTACCGTTACACGGCTCGGGAAAGAACGAAGGGTTGATTAAAAAAGACTACATTCACGCTATTAAAAGGTTTCGCAGTTTTGGATGGATAGTAGATCGTATCGAAGAAATGCGTCTAAACATTGATATTCCTCAACCTCTGAGAAATGGTTCTTATAATAAAACTTACTCCAACGACGAGATGAAATGGGCTTTACGCGCTCATCGTTTTCAACTAATAATCGCGTTGGAAAATCTAGCGAGCGTGTGTTTATCGATAGACTATCCCCAAATCTCCCCCATAAATTTTTATAGATATAAAAAAATAAATAAGTTTATTAAACACTTGTATGATAATCTGATGGATTTTTAACGTACTTATAAAAGTGAGATAATGAATTAATATTATATTGTTTAATAGTAAAGATGGAGAGAACGATGATTTTGTGTGAATGGCTTTTAGTTGGTAAAAACGTCAAGTGTTGTAGAATGAGTATTCGTGGTGATGTCTATTGCCCGATGCATCGATACCGTATTCGGCTAGGTAAAAGTATTCCACTTGCATGTTATAGATGTAAAAATGGCACAAAAGCAAAGGGGGGCTCGTGTACGAAATGCACGAAGATATTAAATGTAGCGAGAGTAAAATCTAAAACGATCGTACAATATAGTGATGAAAGAGGGTCGTTAGAAAAATAAATTATGCGCCGCTGGGGCGTACGGAGGAGGTCTATCAATTACACGCTCCGCTACTCGCGAAGCGTGTTTTTGCTGACACGAAGCGTAATAGCTTTTATTTATCGTCAAAGCTACTTTAAACTCAAAAGTTTTTCTATAAGAATTTTTTTTTCTGCATTTACACGCTCACGCGAAGCGACATCAGAGTTTACTTGCTTTTTAACCTCTGGTTCACTCTTTGCGACGGCGTTACGGATTTTTTCTTTCATTTTATAATATTTTTCTCGCTCTTCAGTCACGAGTACAAATTCTTCTTGGTTGATGTAACCGTCTTCTAAAGCTTTACTAACGTGGTTTTCGATCGTGTTGAGTTTACTCAACGCTAAAATTCGTATTTCATCGTGTTTTTTAGCTTTTTTATAACATTTATTTTTCGCGTATCTGATAGCGAAAGCTGCGCCGCCCAACCCCAAAGCTAAACCTTCTAAAGCGAATCCTACCGGCGATGATACGACGGTAGTGATACTGGCTATTCCGATGGACCCCGCTCCCATACAACCCAATCCTGCGAGAGTTTCTACGGCGCTACAAGCGTTTATGATTTTATTATATTTTTTATATACACCCTCACGTTCGTTTATTTCGATTCGTAATTCTTTTTGAATATCGTCGATTTTTTGCAATCGAAATGATTTAACGTCATTTGTCAAAGGTGGTAAAGGTGGTAAAGGTGGTAAAGGTGGTAAATTTGGATAAAGTACGTTCGTTGATTCTATAGGCATGCTCATTTTTTATTAATAGAAAAATATTTTAATTTATTGGAAAAGTATTAATTGGAATTTTTTTAATTTTTATTTCATAGCATATTCCTGTATTCACAGCGCCAAAAAGGTAGTTTGAAAATAGAAATTTAGCATGATTTTCTTCCACATTTGTAATGAAACATATTACATTCTAAATAACGAGGTTCACATTACTAAAGAAAATTCATTCCCCTCAGGAAAATCAATACGATTAGTTGCAAACGTCTACTTAGCAAATTCTTCACTGGTTACTGTAGAATAATAATGATGATCACCTCTATTCATTTTGCATATAATGAATAAAAAAATAATTGGTCAATTAAAACATTTATTTCATTTTTATACCAAAAAAGTTCTAAGCCTAAATTATTTAAATAATTAAATGATAAAAAAGGTAAATCTGGTACAAGTTCACTAGGACTGATATAATTAGTTTCTTCAAAGTCAAAATTTCTTTTACTGTTTAAACTAAATACCAGAAAAACCGCTCACTGTTTTCGACTCGGTCCGTAAATACCGCCATTTATATTATAAATTATTTAAATTAGACGGTAACTTGCAATTTTTATATTGAAACAGATTTTTGAATTTAGCGAACCAAAAAAACTCGCTTCTACAAAAACTTTTCTAACGTTTCGTATTTTAAAACACATTTCGTATTTTAAATGTTGAATTTCATCATCGAGAAAATGAAATTTTTCATCTCGTTGCGGAGAAGGAATATAATAAATGTTGGGGGCGTAATCGCGCGTCGTTGAATGCGTGACAAAACTATCGGTTTTAATAAACTGCGTGAAAATACTACAGTACGTGGGCGCGGTCGTAAACAAGAAAAAGGGTTGTTTAAACGTATCGTGCCATCCGAGTACGACGTCGACTTTTTCGATTAAAACTAATCGCTGTAAAATTTCATCTCTGTTTAGATATCCGTGATGTTCGTAAATTTCACCTTTCGTCAATTCTTCGCTAGCGATCGTTCTAATATTCGTTGTACGCTTCACGTCAGCGCGACTCGGTCCGTAAATACTCGCCATATTTATATAATTTCAACATTTAAAATAATGGGGAAAACCGATTATGTATATCTCTATTTTGCTATTCTAACTCGAAAACCTCAACTCGTTAAAAGTTCCGAGTCGTAATTTTTTTGCTAATGGATTTGTATATTGCATGAACATGCTTTCACCAAACGACGCGTCTCGCAAAGGGCAAAGCGAGTTTAAAATTGTGCAGGCTTTTTCCGTTGAAATAATTATCGGTCGTAGAAATTTGATCGCAATGAATGTAAAAAAAATTTAAAAAAGTTGTACGTCAATTTTGTTGTATTCTCCCGCGGTTAGAGATTCGCTATGCAAACCCCAATAAATTAGCCAACCCAGATGTAAATTTAACGCCTTGTTCGCTTGAGCTAATATTAACGTGTATTCACCCTGATTTATCGTTTATACGTTATCCAAGGCTCATTTTAGTTATAATCTCGATAATTTCGACAATGTTGTAAAGGCCCTGCTTCGATAAATTTTACTTCACCTTCCGATTCACCAACCGTACGAATTAGTATTCTTCTTTTTACGTATGTTGCAATATCCCACCCAAATGTTTACGCTGTGTAATATAATCGAGAGATTGTTCGCGCCGATTATCGATAACGTTTTCTAAAGAAATCGATCCACCTTCTTTACCAATTTCGATTTCAAACGTATGATACATTTTATTATTAAACATTATATATAACTTTTCTAATATAAAAATGCTACCGTCAAGAAGCACGTTTCCATTAGCATTCGAGAGTATTTTACGTATTCGTACGAGCAATCTGGAAATTTTAAAGCGCTCGATTTTAACGATGGTGATTTAACGAGTATAAACATTTACGTAAACAAGAACGAGTTTTTAACGTTCGTTTTAATAATTTCAACGACTACAAGCTGCCTCATGTTAAAAGCGACGACGTTGTGAGATTGGGTATTCCCAACCGCCCCAAATTTTTATCAAAATCAAATAAATTTTAGGACGTACTGCGCCACGACGAGATGCGGCGTGAGTTATCAACATTTAAACCATTTAAACCCGATGATTCGTAGTTTTTTAGATTTCACGTCTATTATCAATCATTAGACGATTGCTCAAAGAAATGAGCTGTCCCGCATCTTTCCAAAATTTCTATAACGCGTTTGCCAATAATATAGACGTGAGCGCGTACAAAAAAATATGTAAAGAATTTCACCTTTCTCAAAACAACAATTGGAAACAACGAGTCGATTTAAATTCAAACGGATTAGGAACTGCTTATTATAATGGTTCTAAACCCGTACCCAATAACAACTATGACAAAAGTAGTTTGAACGTTATTTCTACCGAGGTGACCGATTATGATTATTACAAAACCGCGACTAAAATGAGTTTTGGAGACCATCCTTCGACCTATACGATCGCATTCATTTCACAATCTTCAACCAAGCTCGCTTGGTCAAAATTTATAATCGGCGAGTCTAGGGTTTAGAGGTTTTACGGATGTTGGTACGCAACGAATAAACGACTCGTTAAGAAACGTACGTTTACGCGATTTTTAGGGGCCGCGCAAGCAAAAAAAGCTCATTTTTAGCGGGTGGTACGGGTTTAGACGCGCAACGCGAATTTATAAATATAGTAGAAGCAGAGATTGACCAGTCGATTTACGAGCATTCAACGATATCAAGATGTTTTACAATACGCTCGCAGTAGTTTAAACTTTTGTGTAGGAGAAAATTTTATACATGATTTGAAGGATATGAATTTACGAATAGGTAATTATGCGGATACAACAATAATCTATTAATCGCGACGAGCGGTTTATCTTTAGGTTCAAATTTAGATACAAATCAACGCCCGTTGTTTTTCCTTATTTTACCTTTTGCTTAACGACAGCGAATCAATTACAAAACATGTAGAAGAAGATTCTACACAGCACACGGGCAAGACGCAATCAATTTAGAAGATGCGATAAGCGATGCTACCAAGAAGAAAAATTCTTTAATACTTGGTTTTGCGATTTTAGCTGGTGTAACCGTTATGATTTATGAATTGTTTTAAACACGCTATCGCGTCAGCTGCTTTCTGCGTACTAAGTTTTAAAACCAATAATTTCACCCAGTTAGTTGTTATTAATGTTCCGCGGTCCACGCTGACAATCGTTAAAGCCGTTTAATAACCCAACTTATTATATCAATGATAATAGCTGGAAAAGGACCAAAGCTTTGCCCCTCAGTTTAGATAATACATTCGCGGATTTTTTATCAATGTTTTTAACCACCTTTACACCATCTGCTCTGGTGGCGTGGGTGGAATGGGTTCTGGTGCAGGAGTTGGTTTTGGAACCACAACATTACCGATCGATTTGACGATAAAAGCAATGGTCATAATTAAAAGCTGTTAATATGCTGATAATCGTTAACCACCTTGTTCTCTAAATAAAAGTTTTAATTACCCTTCACCCAACGTACCAATATCCCTTTCAATATTTTTGAAACGTTTCTCTAACTCTATTAATTTGACTACGTAAAACGCCATTTTTGCTCACAGCTTCTAATCTCGCTCGTCTTTCGTCTTGTTTTTCAAGCTAGTTGTTGTCGTAGTTTGGGTAGTTCGCGGTTTCATCTTCATCTTCGACTATCTCTATCTCGAGTGTTCATGTATTCTTGTTTGAGATTAGATATTTCTTCGTCTAGTTTGCTCAATTTAGCTAAATTTTAATTCAAGTTGACCTCGTGATTCAGTAAAGCTCTCATCCAACCCCCAAGATTTCACGACGCGGAAAGTTTAAATTCTGTTCTCCATATCTCCTGACGCTCTCCCATCGACATTTGATAGCTTCTTCACTTTTTTAGATTTTTCAAAGTGGTAGAGGTAGAGCGGGTAATCTTTCACCACCGCTAGCGTTTTCTTGAAATGTATCGGTTTTTCGTTTCTTTTACAACATTTATAATACTCCCTTGTTCAATTCTCAGAGTATGGTAAAAAATCGCCCCTTAGTTGCTTCCTTTGGTCTTGAGAGTACTTAATGATAAAAATGGTTTCCCCTTAATTTAGTTAAACGTATTTCTTTTTCCACCCTCTTATTAAAATAGAGCACACTTTTTGGTTTTCTAATCTTTCCAAAAACCCCATTATAAATCTTTATATCTGTTTTTATACCCATACTATTATAAAAATCATGGCTAATCACAACCGAAGTGAACGATTCTTTATAGATAAAATCGGCGTAAATTAAAGACGTTTCTTGTACAGTCACACCATCTCTAAAGTTGTTTTCTTCTTTATTCTTTCTATCAGTAAGGTCTCAAAAGTTTTCATCTTCAACATTTTCATATCATCATCTTCAAGATTTTGTAATAACGGATCCGCCTTCCATAAGATCAAAAGCCCTCCTTTCCGCCATTTACAATTACTTTTATTTTACAAACTTCAACTGCGTAACCCAACTACACTCATACCAATAACGATAAATACCATCTCTCCAGTTTTTTGATCTTCGCTAGGAACGTAAAAATCTTCTCAATCGCGGTTCTTGTCAAATCGAGAGGTAAATTTATTACCAGGTATTTGAAACTCGCGAATATTCTGCATCGCTCGTTAATGTTAAACGCATAAAACGTTCTTATCGCGCCCGATTTTTTTTGGTATTTTCATTCATTTAAATAATCTATATATTTTAAACGCTTTTACCAAATTCGTTCCTGAAGCTTGAAAGATGTTCCAACGCTAAACGTGAAATTTGTTCTTGCAACGCGTCATTACCACGTTAAATTAAATAAAAAAAAGCCTGATCCATAGTAAACGCTAACGCATTAACGACAGCACCTCCAACCATCATCGCTACAGATACCATTTTCTTTTCATGAAGTTAACATATAGTTTTACGCAGCTTATATAAAAAATTATTATATTTAACAACATTAAATATGACGAGTAATTAGCACATTACGGAGACCGATCAATACAGAAGACCAGATAGAGAACCTCGAGTGCGAATGCGCCAAAAGTCGTCATGTACAAACAACCGAGCAACATAAACGAAAATCAATTGTTGACGGTTCGTTTTCCAAATTTAGGAATGAACGACGTCATCGTTCCGAATACACAACGCGATTAGCTTTCAACATTGAACCTCGTTAGCAAGTCAACGAGATGAAAATAGAACGATGGTGCAGCATTTGCAGCAGTCATCAAAACACATTAAATTATTAAAATGGAAGGAAATGAAATATTTAGTTTAGACGATGCGGATAAATATTCAATTGTTACAAAGACGAAATGGGTTAAGACCAAAGATCGCGCGCGAAAATTTAGTGTATCAAGGGAATCGAAACCGAAAACGTAACCAAAATGAGAGAATAGACGCTAGCGATAAAGTTCCCCGCGGGCAACGGTGGAGCGGATGTTTATCGCGGACGCGTATAAAAAATAGGTATTTTAATATCCGACGGGATTTGGAATTGTTAACCGATCATCAACCATTACTATCATCGTCGGGTAGAGATCGATTGACTTTACGAACCTGTTTTAAAAATTTTAACGAAATGTGATCAAAAAGCACCGACGATAACGCAAAAGTATGCTATAAAGTGGAATTTTTAGAATTTGAGGTTGTTCACATGCCGGAACCTCACAGAACAATAGAAAATCAATACAGACGATAGAACGAGTATATTGTTTGATCGACGTACTGAGACAGAGCGTAACCACGTACAACAAAAAAATAAGATACAATGTGGAATAAATACCTAAATCACCCCAGCAAAAGTAGTGAAAGTGGAATTGTTTTTATTCGAAGAACCCACCACGAAAGAAAGCAAGTTTTATAACTGAAAAATAACAAAAAGTTAATATTACTATCGAAGGCGTTCCAATCAACTCTCTACGCGCACGGAATGAAAAGATATCAACAATGGGAAAGAGATTTCAAAATATTTCTTTAAGATTCGAGAAACAACACGCCATACGAGTTGTACAAGTTTCCAGATTTATCAAACGTTAAACTATCGAATTACGGTATTTAATCGATACGGTTTATTTTAGTTTTAAGGCGAACGAGTACCGATAATGTATTACACGGAAGCGGAAGACGAGGCAGCGTGCAAACTTGGTCCGGAAGGAAATTACCATTCAAATTGAAAAAGAAGCCGAGGTGGTGCAGAACCAACATTGTATACTTTATTATCATGGATCGCGCAACTAAAAGATTAGAAACTCGCGTTTTTCGAATCGGTCGATTATTAAAAACGTTTAAATATTAAAAAGAAACAAACTTACTAAATATCCACACGCCGCGTTAATTTAGAGGGAAAAACGGGGATGTGGAAAACTGAATTTGTTTTTAAATTTATTACAAAAATGGGTATTTTAAATATTTTGGGAAAATATCGTTATATTATGCTCCCGTACCATTTTCAACAACAATGATGCGTATGTAAAATAGAAAATGGGTTCTGGAAACGATGATAATATAACACGTTAATGATTTAAAACGACATATCGCCGAATAGGGCTTATACAAATTTATAGCGACAAGCTTTTCAAAATAAAGCAAAGAAACGTTGTTTATTATAGACGACGATTGCAGCGCGAATAAACAGTTGCATTATAAAAAATACGACGAGAATACAAAGGGATGATTACTCAATTGGCTTTAGCGGTAGACACATACGACACGCCATTGTTGGATTCTTTTCAAAAAATATAATAGCGTATTGAAAGATTTTAGAGAACAACTCAAATGGATATAAGTTTATTTTATTGTAAAGATAGAGACCCGTATGAGAATTGTCTTAGGAGAAAATGATGTTGTACCATCAAGCGAGTTGAGAATGGAAATTCATGAACAATTAAAAGAGTTAAACGTCGTAAATTAATTTTAAAACGGATCAGCCTACCGGTTGGGAAATACGTGACTGGAGTGATTACCGTCAAGTCGTTATGTGAGGTACCTATAGATCAAGGGTGACACCCATAGGTTACGGCCATCATAAGAGTACTACGAGTTGGTTACCCATAGGTCAAGGGCGATTACTCATAGGTTACCCATAGGTCAAGAGCAATTACGAGTTGGTTACCCATAGGTCAAGAGTAACTCGTAATTGGTTACCCATAGGTCAAGGGTAATTTAATAAATATTAAAAAATTTAATATTATGAGCCATAAACATGAATGCTGAAACGAGTATTTACGAACATACGCCGAACGAGTAAAATGATTTTATATAATCTAAACCCAAAATCAAAATACCGCGAAAGAAGAGACAAGAATTGGTACGAGGCTTGAGAACGGGATAATATTGAAAGCAGTAAAGGTATATACCATATAGAAGATGATGAACGAGTAAAAGATCCAATGCCAAAACTTAACGAGCTTTAAACGTCGATGGGTTATCTAAAAACCAATTATTGGTTCTCATATTTTTAATAAATTTAACGATTATTCTTCTAGTACGTATAATCAAATGGAAGAAGTACATAAGGTATGAAACGAAAAATATACAGACGCCACTCGTTAACGAAAAAAAAAATATCAACGATGATAGCTTATTATTGAAACAACGTTCTTTCATCGGTCGTAATAGAGAGAGACTTCAAAAGTTTTTCGGTAAAAAGAACTAAGCGTTGGTGATATTGAAGCTTTGAGCGAGCAAATGAAAAGTATTACACACGCGCAATACGAAACTAAATTAGGTCGTGATATTACTCAGTCTTTAGGTAGCGCCATTATAACGTTATACGCTAAAACTATTGGAGTTTTAGTTTAAATCGTATTGATTTGTACGGCCATAAATTTCAAATTGATGATGAAGGAAACTTAATTTCAGATTTAGAAAAAAGATCCGGTTACATTAATAGCATGCTTAATACAACGTTGTGTGAAATACTACTGAGGCATACGGTGATGGTTTTCCCTTTTGATCCGACGTTTCGCGTCGATTACGGCGAAACATTTAAAAAAGAAAAGAAGAAGAAACATTATCTTCATTACCCAATAATAAAAGGGCGATAAAACCAACGTTAAATGCCGAAGCGGAGATTAAAAACCTCAAGAAACACCAAAGACAGTGACGAAACCCAAAGCGACTCAAACAAAAAAACCAAACAGAGTCGTGAAAGCTGAAAACCACTAATGAACTTAGATAGACAGAAAACTACAACTCGCTAAACCCGCGAAAAAGCGTTAACCGTCATAGCGAAGGTTATAAAGAAACCATGGATGATAAAACGAGTTACAATTATTTTTTATATAGCTTTTGGAGTTATTGCTGTTGGAGCTTATTTCTTTGTTTAGAAGAAACCCGAACCCGTTAAACCTGCTATGTTTCACCACCAGAGAAACTCAAGGTGTTTTTTGAAATGGAATAAAAAGTTTTTTTATTTTTAACGATTATAAACATGTCCTCAATGCCTATAAATACGAAGAAAACGATCGCCGATACAATTTATCACAGCTCAGTTATGACTTTTTTAGTAATTTTATATATGCTAGGTGAAAAAATAGTGAAAAATGTGAAAACGAACCAGCCGATTTAGGAAAATTGGATATAAAAAAGATTGGTTAAAACCAACCGCGACGATTTACATTAAGCGGTCGACGACCAAATGTGGTTAGTGACACAAGGAATTTTTACCCAAATCTTGCTCATGCCCGCTGAATAGAATGTTAAGAATAAGGTTTATAAATATTAAATGGATGAATGAAAAACCATCCAACGTTTATTATAGTCCGGAGAGGATACCATGTCAAAGGGTCAATCAGCAATCAGCAAGCTGGCTAAAGTAAACGAGAGTAAATGTAAAACCCTCGTTCGATCGTGACGTGGATAAAAAAGCAAGCGCTGTGGCAAATTTATTTACCCCATCCAAATATAGTTCCCGAGCATCCAACCTAGTAGTAATGAAGTCGCCTGAAAAACCAAACGAGGTTCATCAAGCAGACTTGTTGTTTCTTCCGCACGATCAAAGTCGGTAGAATTACGCACAAGCACGCGTTAACGGTCGTAGATGAAGTTAGCAGATTTAAAGCTGCAGTACCTTTAATCGATAAAAACAGCCGGCGAGTAAGGCGTGAGATTTTTGAAAAAATTTATAAACGACCGCCGTTGGTTTGGGCCCTTCAAAATTATAAAAGTCGACCCCGGAAAAGAATTCATGAGCAGCGTTAATGCTTGACAGAGCGAGCATAATGTAAAATTCAGCGAGGAGAAGCTGGTAATCACAGAGAGCTCAGGGTATCGTTGAGAGATTAATAGAACTTTGAGCGGAAAAAATTATTTCGCATCAATACGGTCAAGAAATCAAGAAATTGCACAAAATGTTATTCAAAATGTTAGCGAGAAATATAGAGAATGGGTTAAAAAGATTACCGGCGGTCGTAAAAGCGTTAAACAACACCAGACGACTCGACCTGATTAACTCTAAACCCAAAGACGCTATTAAGAAAAAGTAGCGTTGAGCAAAAAATCCAGCCTCACCATCGGTTGTTAAGAAAGAAAAGCAAATTCCATTAAACTCGCTAGTTCGGTATTTATACATGCGCCCGGTGAAGTTAAAAAGATACGAGACGTAGGAGCGACCGATCCCATATATATGGAGTTTAAAAATTTATAGAATATCTAAAACGACAAAAAGGTGAATCAAACCCATATTGTATTATGTAGAAGGGTATGAGGCCCTGCTCTCGTAGTTTTGTAAGGAGGAAGAAATACAATTATTCCTAGAGATACGATGAATCAAATCATTCTTGTCGTTAATCATCTGCACCAACGTTCAATCATGTAATGAAAATAAGCTAGAGTTTATCTGCCTCAAAAAATGTACCGATATATACATAGGGGAAAGCGATTTATTTAAATTCTGAGTTGTATATAGTCTGGGTTTTTATGTCCCAATAATTCATGGGGTGAGAAGTATTTCTTCAAGAAAGAAAACTTATTACATACGTTTTGATTAATATTTTGTTAAAACCACCTGTTTTTTTAACCTCTTTAGCTTTTTCTTATTTCAGCTTTATCCGAAGTAAGCACCGCATTTTGGGTCTTAAACGCCCAAAAATTTCAGAAATTACAGGTTGCCCGGCACTCAGCCTTTAATGACTGATCACCTGCTTTGAAACAGAAAACACCTTTTGGTCGCACTAATAAAATGTACAACTGTTTGTCTTTTTTCATATTCTGCAAACATCTTTCGTTTTAATTTTCCCAAGAGGAGCCTACCGCGGTCCGTAAAAAATTTTAACCCTCACAACCCGTCACCAATATTTTTATTTAACCGATTGTAATAAAAATCGTACATGAAAAACCCTTGGATAAATCTAGTAGGCGTCACCCTACGCAAAAACCTGGCACATACGAGTTTTATTTTGCATGGAATATTACCAGATCGTTATCGAAAATCCCGGCCTCTGCAAAAATCGGTTTAAATGAGCTTGCGGAATTTGATTTTTCGCTTTTGGACTGTTTAAAAGTTTTAAATCACGTTGACGCGATTTCAGCATTTTCCAACGTTTTTCCAAAACCGAATTGTTCATGAGTTTGTACAAATCTTTTTCAAAATCACTCTTGGCATTTTTTCTTGAGTAGAGTGTTTTATCGATGCAATGATTTCAATCTCAACGATCTGTCAAATTCTCAAAACTTTGTGAATTTTAGTCAATTTACGCCGAGTTGTAGATGTTAGTAAATTACATAATGAAGCACGTAGTTTTTCTTTGATAAGTTGGATAACCCAATCAGTTTAGCAAACGTTTCAAGCGCGTAATATCTTTGCAAATTCCTTTTGATAGTCGCCTACTCCATCTCTTTTTTCGGTACTATCAACGACTCTGGCGCTAGTGGAAATGCGCGCTAGAGAATCGTGCAATTCTTTGGGATATTCCAAACTGTCTCTAATGTATCCTTTATTGTTTTTAAATCCTTCACTCAATAGTCATTAACTCGTTTTTCGCTCAACCATTTAAAAATACCGGTCGGTAAAGGTTGGATCATGGCGCTCCAGGCAAATTATTCTGCGTCCAAACTCGATAATATAGCTCGACGGGTTTAGCTTTATCGTGCAACCGTCTAAATATACATTATTTGCTTTAGCGTATCGTCACTCACCATGCATCAAATCTCCCAAGCAAATTTTTTCATAAACAAAATGTATGTCGATATCGGTCAACAAATCTAAAGTTTTTTATTGATTCGAATGTCACCAGCCATCCTAGGACCCGTATAATAATGAGGCAGGATCTAAACCGTACAATGCTTCGCGCAAGTATTACGAAAGTTTTCAAACACGTCCGCCAACAAGCAAGTATCGGTACGCACGTACAAATCGTGATAATCACCCAAATTTTTACAATCCAAACTCCGCTGTAAACGTTTTAGCGTGCTCGTAATTTTACAATTGTAATGCTGACTCATCGTTTAAACTGCAAGGTGTAAAACGATTCTATCGACGGAAGGGAGCGTTGCTTTTGAAACGCTCAAAAGAGTTCATGTACTCGTAAGGATAAATACCTTGCTGCTTTTAAAGAACTTGAATTTTTCTGAATTGGGGTTCTAGTTTTACTCTGGGTTATTGGAAAAGAATCGTTTGATTTTACGAGTTTGTCCAACGGAGCTAGTAAAAAATTGAGCATATCTCGTCGTAGTCTATAAATCGTATGCTGATTATCACTTAAAAGAAATAGTACTTTTCGATATTGTTTGGAATACACTTTAGATTTCCCTCGATGAGACCGGCGGACCTGTATAATGAGATGAGAGTCATAACCTCCGCAAATTATGAAATACGACCGGAATAAAGTTTTGTTTGATTTTTAAACTGAGTTTAAAATTACAAAAATTATGTGCCGCGCTTCGATACTTTCCGGTAATGTGACAATGATCTCTAACCTCGAGTAAACTTGTTTGTCGTAAGTTTTAAAAAAATTCTTCTTTGGTATATCCAACGCCGCTAGCGTTCTTGTAATCTTTTTTATTTCTTTTAAGTCATGTTTAATTTTTAGCTTTTTTAAATATCTCGTTGATGTTTTCTTCTTCTTTCTTGTAATTCATTTTAAAAAATGTTTAGACGCGTCTTGCCTCAGTACGTAACAGGAGAGCTACTTGTACCATCAAACAAAACAACGACGTACGAATAACCGCGCAAACAACGTGTTCTTGTAGTTTTTTTTTAGTATTGGTATCCGTTTTCGTCTTGAATTGGATTAATAACACTCTCAAAGGTCGGCATGTATATTGAATGGAACTTTCATCTTTTTATAAAAATTTATAAACTTTATTTTATCGTTTTTACCTTTTCCAGGCATTACGATAGTCGTTGGTCTGCCGTTTATTCCCCACATTTTTTACGTGGTTTTGAGATACGCTTTTGTTTGAGAAACCCGCAAACATCTAAAAAAAAATGTTGACGATGTCCGTGTTCGTTTGATCGGAAAGTAATTTGTTTAAATCTTTAATCCAAACGTGAGTACGAGATCTAGTTCCTCTTCTTCTTTCTTTGTAGATGAATAACAACATTTATGCGATCCATCTCTGCCGGTTGATCGCTAACTCGATAAACAATTATCGTTTTTGACTCACAACCAAAAACGTTTATCGCTAAATTGTTTTGTTTCTCTACTCGCTTAATTTGGATGATTGGTGTAGGAGCGTCGATATTCCTAAAATTTAAACCATCATCTATTGAGTATTTACTCGTTTTTTGTCCATCCTTGCTAGCTGGAAAAAGAGCGCTACGCAATGCCCACCGCAAACAATCGTCGTCTTCGTTTTTTACGTTGATGCACGCTTTTTTATTTTTTATATAATCACATAGCTCGATATAACTACCACCTTTCAGAAGCTTTAAGTTGACAACTAAAACGTTCATTCCAACGATGCGATCTATTACCCATCCACCACCTTCTCGCGTAAATTTTTCTAAAGTCTCTTGAATTTGGTGAAAAAACACATTCAATACATTTTTGATATCATGCACGAGTTAAATAAAACAATTTGGCCAATATTATTGAATAACTGGGTCAACTTCATCCACGCTTTGTCCCTGGTTTTACTTTAAGTAATTTTTAAAAAGTACAAGTATCATAAAGCTCCTTAACGATTTAAAATGCTTTGTCAAGTCTTTAGTCAACACAGCGATAATCTTTGTGTTTCCACAGCCTGGCTTCCCAAAAAACACATGAAAATCTTTTTTCTTTGCTATGATTCAACGGAACAAATCATTAAATGTTTGCGAAAATCACCGTCACTACACCTGTTGATAAGTTGATCGGGTGGGTTAAATCTCAACTTTTTTCTCGGTGTTAAAACCTTTTTAATAGCGTTAATGTAGTCTTTTTTAATCAACTGCGATCTCTTTTCTTTCCCAGGAGCCAGTGTGACGGTGTTGTAATATTTTTTGAGAGCTATGCGCCTTTTTCTAGTTTGAGCTAAATTTAATTCGTACAATGGTTTTGTTTATGAGTTTTTTTATAATTTTACAGCTTTGTAATAAGAACGTTTAACGATCGTGCCGTTTGAAATTATACGAATTTGTTTCTGTAGTGCAAAAATTTTCAATTCATCCAATGTCCATTTCGATAAATATTTAGTTGGCATCTTTATTATTAAACAATATAATATTAATTCATTATGTCACTTTTTAAAGTCTCATTTTTTAAAGGTACGATTTTGACCTCATCGACTTTTTGATGAGGTTTTTTTTAAAAATATATAGTTTTGGCCTCATCGACTTTTTGATGAGGTCAAATCATTTTGAATCTTTTTGAGTATGCGCTGGGGAGCGAATTTGATTTGAAATATCTTTGGTGGGGTAGCTGTTCATAGTGAAGTTTTCATGATTCAATATCAGGTATGACAAAATTACCAAAATAACCCCCTATAGGTATACAGAGAATTTTGGGGAAAAAAGATATTTTTGGTGTTTTTTGGTGTTATTTCATTTCAAAATATCTTTTTTGAAATCGGGGTTTTTTGATCCATAAAACCCCCCCTATAGGTATACAGAGAATTTGGGGAAAAAATATCTTTTTTGATCTAAAATATCTTTTTTTTGAGTAGAACGCCACCTTCGGCATCTAACATGTACTCACTGGGCGAGTCCTAGCTAAATAGTTATTTGCGCATTACTCCTGAAGTACTAGGTCGTAGGGGCCTGTAACTCAAGTAATGTGATCCTGTCTGCGGGGTAGCCGTCTGTGGCCGAAATTTCCAGTGTTTTTTTTTTTTGGTTCATTCTCCCCATCAAAGCTACTTTTTTAAACTTGCCGGCTTTGTGCCAAATGTGTGTAGTAAAATTTTCCAAATTAACTTGACCAGAAAGTCCTTTTCAAAAATTTGCCTCAGTTCCTCAGATAGTGGCCGCCGAGACCCGTTCCCTAAAACCAATTTTGACCGTGAGACCCCATATCATTTACATATCGAATTTGCGAGACGATTCTTTATCGAGAAAAAAATACCTATTTTGTGCCCAAATCAGAATTTTTGGTACAGCCATACCGCTGAAGGGGAAAATTTTCCGCAAAATTCGGTCAGAAATCTCGATATATTTTACCCCCCAAAACTCAAAATATTGTCCCCACAATTCATTATGCATGATTTTATTTGGTGGGGAAACCCACCATTACTTGAGCCCAATGGGCTGGGTGGGAGGGTCCCTGAAAATCTGTCATTTGATCGGTCGTGATTTCAGGCGGGCGAGTCAAGCTAAACAGTTATTGCATGCTACCCTGGAATTAGCCAGTCAGGGACCTGTAACTCGGCAATGTGATCCGTCTGCGGGGGTAGCCCGTCTGGCCAGAAATTTCAGTGATTTTTTGTTGTTGTCATTGTCATCTCCCCATAAAAGCTACATTTGTAAACTTTGTGCCAAATGTAAAAAATTCCAAATTAACTTGACCAGAAAAAGTCCTTTTCAAAGTACCTTTTGCCTCAGTTCCTCAGATAGTGGCCGCCGAGACCCGTTCCCTAAACCAATTTTGACCATGAGACCCAACCCATTTACATATCGAATTTGAGGCGATTCCGTGACGGCCTTGAGAAAAAACCACCTTTTTGTGCCCAAAAATCAGAATTTTTGACCATACCGGCTAGGGCAAAATTTTCCAAAATTGGGTCGGAAATCTCCAAATTTTTTACCCCCCCCAAACTCAAAAATATTGTCCCCACACCCATTACTCAAAAATATTGTCACCACACCTATTATGCATGATTTTTATGTGGTGGGAACCCACCGCTGTTGAGCCCAGTGGACTTCTGGGTGGAGAGGGGGGGTCCCTGAAATCTGTCATTTTTCGATCGATTAGTGATTCCAGGCGGGCGAGTCTAGCTAAATAGTTTTTTTGCGCATTACCCCTGAAGGTACTAGTCATGGCTGGAATCCTGTAACTCAGCAATGTGATCCGTCTGCAGGGGTAGCCTGTCCGTGTGAAATTTCAGTGATTTTCTTTTGTCATCATCTCCCCATAAAGCTACTTTGTAAAGCTTTTGTGCCAAATGTTAAAATTTCCAAAATTCAGTGATTGACCAGAAAAGTCCTTTCTCAAATTGCCTCAGTTCCTCAGATAACGGGCCGCCGATACCCGATTGATCTCTTGCAAACCAATTTTGACCGTGAGACCCCAAATTTCCATTTACATATCGAATTTGGAGGCGTTTCTTTCTGAGACGATAAAAAAACCTATTTTATGCCCAAAGTCAGAATCTCTTTTTGACCATGCCCAGCTAGGGCAAAATTTTTCCCAAAAATTGGGTCGGAAATCTCGAAACTTTTTACCCCCCAAACTCAAAAAAATATTGTCCCCACACCCATTATGCATGATTTTATTTTGGTGGGAACCCACCGTTTGAGCTCCTCCGATGGACTTCTGGGTGGGAGGTCCCCTGAAATCTGTCATTTGATCGGTCAGCCCGGTGGTTCTAGGGGCGAGTCTAGCTAAATAGTTATTTGCGCATTACCCCTGAAGTACTCAGTCGTAGGGACCTGTAACTGTACAATGTGATCCGTCTGTGGGGTAACCCGTCTGTGTGAAATTTCAGTGATTTTTGGCTTTTTGGTTATTCTCCCATAAAAGCTACTTTTGTAAACTTTGTGCAAATGTGTAATGTAATTTTCCAAAATTTCCAAATTAATCCTGGACCAGAAAAAGTCCTTAAAAATGGTTGCCCTCAGTTCCTCAGATAGTGGCCGCCCGAGACCCGTTCCCTCAAACCAATTTTGACCGTGACACCCCATTCCATTTACATATCGAATTTGAGACGATCTCGAGACGACGAGAAAAAATACCTATTTTGTGCCCAAAATCAGAATTCTTAACCACCATACCGGCTGACAAAATTTTTCCCAAAATTGGGTCGGAACGAGAATCTGAAATTTTTTACCCCCAAACTCAAAATATTGTCCCACCAACCGCATTATGCATGATTTTTTTTTGTTGGGAACCCACCATTTGAGCCCGAAGATGGACTTCTGGGTGGTGGGGAGGTCCCTGAAATTCGTCATTTTGATCGGTCGTGATTCAGGCGAGTCTAGCTAAAATGTTATTTGCGCATTTACGCATTACTCCTGGAGTACTACTACTAGTCGTAGGGACCTGTAACTCGGCAATGTGATCCGTCTGCGGGGTAGCCTGTCTGTGTGATATTTCAGTGATTTTTTTGTCATTCTGCTAAAAGCTACTTTTATGTAAACTTTATGCCAAACAAAAATTTCCCAAAGTTTAAAGTCTTGACCAGAAAGTCCTTTCAAAAAATTTGCCCTCAGTTCCTCGTAGATAGTGGGGCCCCGTTGAGACCTGTTCCCAAAAACCCAATTTGAACCGTGAGACCCTATCCATTTAAGAAGTACCCTAATTGAGGCGCTTTTCCGAGACGAGAAAAAAATACCTATTTTGTGCCCAAAATCAGAATTTTTGGACCATACCAAGAAGGGCAATCCTTTTTCCAAACTGTGGGGCGGAATGTCGAATTTTACCCCCAAACTCACAAAAAAATATTGTCCCACAATCTATTATGTATGATTTTATTTGTGGGAACCCACCGTTTGAGCCCGATGCCACTTCTGGTGGGAGGGGGGGTCCATGGGAAATTGTCATTTTGATCGGTCGTGGATTCATGAGCTCTAGCTAAATAGTTATTTGCGCATTACTCCTGGAAGTACTAGTCAGGGACCTGGGTAACTCGGCAATGTGGGATCCAATCTGCGGGGGTAGCCTGTCTGTGTGATATTTCAGCGATTTTTTTTTTTCATGCCCTCCCATAAAAGCTACTTTTTGTAAACCTTTATTAAATGTGCAACTTCCAAATTAATCCTGACCAGAAGTCCTTTCAAAAAATTTGCCCTCAGTCTTCAGATAGTGGCTGCTGAGACTCAGAATTCCCCCAAAAAACCCAACTTCCTTTGGACCGTGAGACCCCATTCCATTTAAGATATCGAATTTGAGGGGTTTCCGAGACGAGAAAAAATAATTTCCAGCCTGTTTCTGGGCCCCAAAATCGTAATTTTACCATACCCCTTTGGGCATAAACTTTTCCTCCAAATTTTCGGGAAAAGTCGGAAATGTTTGTTCTCACCCCCCCCCAAACTCAAAAAATATTGTCCCCACAACCCAAATTATGCACAGATTTTTATTTGTGGGAACCCAACGTTTGAGCCTGATGGACTCTGGTGGGAGGGGGGGGGGGTCCATGAACGGTCATTTTGATCGTTCGTGATTCGGAAGAGTCTGAAGCTTAACAGGTTATTTGGTGCATTACCCTTGGGCAATACTAGTCGTAGGACCCTTAAACTCGGTAATGTGATCCGTCTGCGGGGAACACCAAAAGATATTTCAGTGATTTTTTGTCATTCTCCATTTTAAAAGCTACTTTGTTAAACTTTGTGCCAAAAAATGTGTAAAAAATTTTCCAAAATTTAACTTGACCAGAAAGTCCTTTCCACCTGCCTCAGTTCCTCAGATAGTGGCCGCCGAGACCTGTTCTCAAAACCAATTTTGGACCGGGGAACCCCCTTCCATTAACTCATCCAGATTCTGAGGCGTTTCCCAGACGAGAAAAAATACCTATTTTTTTTGCCCAAAAACGTAATTTTGACCTACCGGATAGGGCAAATTTTTCCAAATTAGTTGGGGGGGAAATCTAGAAATTTTTACCCCCTTTAAACTCAAAAATAAATTAGTCCCCACACCCATTATGCATGATTTTAGCCCAGGGTTCCACCCTGTTTGAGCCTGATGGACTTTGGGTGGAGAGGTCCCAGAAATCTGTCATTTTGATCGGTCGTGATCGCGAGTCTAGCTAAATAAGCACTTTGCGCATTACTCCTGGAAGTACTCAGTCGAGACCTGTAACTGGCAATGTGATCCGTCTGCAAGAAGCCTGTCCGTGGTGAAATTTCAGCAATTTTTAAGGTTATTTCCCATAAAAGCTACTTTGTAAACTTTGTGGGCCCCCAAATGTAAAAATTTTAAATTAACTTGACCAGAAAAGTCCTTAAAAAAATTTGCCTCAGTTCCTCAGATAGTGGCCGCCGAGACCCGTTCCCTTTAAACCACCTTTATTCCGTGACACCCCATTTTCCATTTACATATCGAATTTGAGACGATTCGAGACGAGAAAAAACTATTTTGTGCCCAAATCAATTTTAGACCACTATTAGCAAGCAAAATTTTCCAAAATTGTCGGTCGGAAATCTAGAAATTTTTACCCCTCCCAAACTCAAAAATATTGTCACCACAACTCCATTATGCATGATTTTTATTTGTGGGAACCCACCGTTTGAGCTCGATGGACTTCTGGGTGGAGGTCCCGGGAATCTGTCATTTTGATCGGTCGTGATTCAAGCGAGTCTAGCTGGGCTGAAGGTTGCGCGTCACTCCTGAAGTACCAGCCGTAGGGACCTGTAATCCCGGCAATGTGATCCGTCTGCGGGGTAGCCCGTCTTGTGTGAAAATTTCAGTGCTGTTACCTTCCCATAAAGCCATTTTGTAAACTTGTTTAAATGTGTAAAAAAAATTTCCCAAAATTTAAACTTGACCAGAAAAGTCCTTTCAAAAATTTGCCCTCAGTTCCTCAGATAGTGGCTGTCAGAGACCCGTTCCCCAAACCATCTTTTTGACCTGTGAGACCCCATATCATTTATGGGTACATCGAATTTGAGACGATATCTATATCGAGAAAAATAATTATTTTAAAGCCCCAAAATCAGAATTCTTGACCACACCGGCTAGTGCGTACTTTCCCCAAAAATTTTCCCGGTCAAATCTGGATATTTTTACCCCCCAAACTCACAAAATATTGTCCCCACAACCTATTATATTATGCATGATTTATTTGGTGGGAACCCACCATTTGTTCCCAAATGCTCTGGGTGGAGAGTCCTGAAATCTGTCATTTGATCGGTCGATCAAGCGAGTTCAGCTAAATAGTTATTTGTGCATACTCCTGAAGTACTCAGCCGGTGGGACCTGTAACTCGGTAATGTGATCCGCTCCGGCAGCCCGCCCGTGTGAAATTTCAGTGATTTTTTGTTGTTGTTGGCTCTCCATAAAAGTTACATTTGTAAACTTTGTGCCAAATGTGTAAAAATTCAAATTAACTTGGACCAGAAAAGTCCTTTCAAAAATTTGCCCTCAGTTCCTGAGATAGTGGCCGCCGAGACCCCTTCCCTAAAACCACCCCACCCATGAGACCCAATCCCATTTACATATCGAATTTGAGCATTCTGTGACGAGAAAAACACCTAATTTTTAAAGCCCAAAATCAGAATTTTGACCATACCGCCTAGCAAATTTTCCAAAATTGGGTCGAAATTCCACTTTTTACCTCCCAAACTCAAAAAATAATTGTCCCCACCCATTACTCCAAAAAAAATATTGTCACCACAATCTATTATGCATGATTATGTGTGTGGGAACTCCACTGTTTGATTCCGATGGACTTCTGGTGGGAGGGGGGTCCTTGAAATCTGTCATTTTGATCGGTCGATTCGGCCTTTAGCTTTAAATAGTTATTTGGCTTAATTACTCGAAGTACTAGTCGTAGGGACCTGTAACTCGGCAACAGATCCGTCTGTGGGGTAGCCTGTCTGTGGAAATTTCAGTGATTTTCTTTTGTCATTCTCCCATAAAAGCTACCCTTTTGTAAATCCTATGTGCCAAATGTTAAAAAATTTCCAAAATTTAACTTGACCAGAAAAGTCCTTTCAAAAGTTTGCCCTCAGTTCCTGATAGTGGCTGCCGAGACCTGTTCCCCTAAACCCAAATTTTAGATTCGTGAGAGACCCCATTCCATTTACATATCGAATTTGGAGGCGTTTTGACGAGAAAAAAACACCTATTTTGGTGCCCAAATCAGAATTTTGACCATACTGGCTTTGAAAGTGTGTTTTCCAAAATTAGTTGGGGTTAAATTCAGGAATTTTTTAACCTCCAAATCCCAAAATAAATTGTCCCCACAATCCATTATGCATGATTTTTATTTGTGGGAACCCCACTGGGTTTGAGCCCGATGGACTTCGGCAGTGGGAGGGGGTCCCAGAAATTCGTCATTTTGATCGGTCGTGATTCATGAGTCTATTAAATAGCATTTCAGCATTACCCCTGAAGATTAATCAATGGACCTGTAACCCCGGCAATGATACCGTCTGCGGGGGGTAGCCCGTCTGTGTGAAATTCTCAGTGAATTTTTTTGTCATTCTCTCCCATAAAGCTACTTTTGAAAACCTCTTTGTTTAAACAGTAAAAATTTCAAATTAACTTGACCAGAAAAGTCCTTTCAAAAAATTTTGCCTCAGTTCCCTGTAGATAGTGGCCGCCGACACCCGTTCCCTAAAACCCACCTTTGCATCCGTGAGACCCCATTCCATTTACATATCGAATTGAGTATACTTCTGAGCCCCACGAGAAAAAAATTTATTTTGTGTCTAAAATCAGGAAATTTTTGACCATACCGGCTAAAACTTCTTCCACCAATGGAATGTCGAAATTTTTTAATTTCCAAACTCAAAAATATTGTCCCCTACAATCTATTATGCATGATTTTTTATTTGTTGGGAACCCACCGTTTGAGCTCGATGGACTTTCGGTGAGTGGGGGACCTGAAATCTGTCATTGGGTTTGATCGGTCGATCTGCCGGAAAAGTCTAGCAACAGTTATTTATGACATTCTGAAGTACTAGTCGTAGGGACCCGTAACTCGGCAATGTGATCCGGTCTGCGGGGCATTCATCTGTGTGATATTTCAGTGATTTTTTTTTTTTTGTCATTCCTCCCATAAAAGTTACTTTTGTAAACTTTTGTGCCAAAATGTAAATAACAATTTCCCAAAATTTAACCTTGACCAGAAAAGTCCTTTAAAAAAAATTTGGCCCTCAGTTCCTCAGGGTAAATAGTGGCTGCCGAGACCTGTTCCTAAAAACCCCAATTTGACCGTGAGACCCCATTCCATTTACATATCGAATTTGGAGACGACCCCTGAGACGAGAAAAAAATACTACCAGCCCAAAATCAGAATTTTGACCATACCATGCCATAGTGTGCTTCCCAAAAATTTGGGGTTGGTCTAAAGAAATTTTCACCCCCAAACTCAAAATAATTGTCCCCACACCCATTATGCATGATTTTTATTTTTGGTGGAAGTCACTGTTCGGAGCCTGATGGACTCCTGTGGAGGTGGGGGGTCCATGAAACTAGTCATTTTGATCGGTCGTGATTCAAGTCGAGAAACACAATAGTTATTTGCGCATTACTCCTGGAAGTACTAGTCGTAGGACCTGTAACTCCGGCAATGTGATCCAGGTGGGTAGCCCGTCCAGCCCTCAGTGATTTTTGGATTTTTTTTGTCATTCTCCCATAAAAGCTTACATGAAATCCTTTAGTGCCAAATGTGTAAAACCCAAATTTCCAGCTAATTTTAACCAGAAAAGTCCCTTTAAAAAATTTTTTGCCTCAGTTCAGATAGGGCCGCTGAGACCTGTTCCCCAAAAACCCCTTTGACCGTGAGACCCCATTCCATTTACATATCGAATTTTTAGACGATTCCCAGAGAGAAAAAAATAATTTTTTTGGCCCAAAATCAGAATTTTGACCATACCCGGGGACAAAAATTTTTCCCAAAAATTTGGGTTTGGGAAAATAGGTTTTTTTCCCCAAACCCCATTATTGCCCCCACACCCATTATGCATGATTTTTATTTGTGGAACCAGTTTGAGCCCATGGCTTGGGTGATCCGAAATTGTCATTTGATCGGTGGGTTTTCCCGGGGGTCTAGCAAAAAGTTATTTGGTTTATCCAAGTACTAGCAGGGACCGTAACTCGGCAAGGGGATCCGTCTGGGGGTAGCCTGTCGTGTAAAATTTCGGGGAAATTTTTTTGTTTCCCCAAAAGCTACTTTGAAACGGAAATTGTAAAAACCAAATTAACTTGACCAGAAAAGCCCTTTTAAAAATTTGCCCCAGTTCCTCAGATAGGGGCCCGCCGAGACCCCCCTAAACCCAAATTTTTGACCGTAAACCCCCTTTCCCATTTAATATCGAATTTGAGCGATCCGAACGAAAAAAATTTATTTTGTGCCCAAAATCAGAATTTTACCAACCGTAGGAAAATTTTTCAAAATTGGGGTGGTAAATCTCGAATTTTCCCCCCCCCCAAACAAAAAAAATTTTGTCCCACCCCCATTATGCTTTTTTTTTTTTTGGGGCCCACCTTTTGACCCCCGATGGACTTCTGGGGGGGGGGCCCCGGGAAACCCGTCTTTTGATCGGTGGGACCAAAGTCGTAAATAGGCCATTACTCCGGAAGTACAGTGGGGTGGGACCTGTAACTCGGCAATTGACCCGTCTGCGGGGTAGCCTGTCTGTGTGAAATTTCAGTGATTTTTTTTGTCATTCAAAAAGTCATTTGAAAACCTTTTTAAAGTGAAAAAAATTTCCAAATTAATTTTGAAAAAAGCCCTTTTAAAAATTTGCCCCGCCCCTCAGATAGTGGCGCCAAAACCCGCCTAAACCAATTTTGACCGTGAGACCCCAACCCCTTTAATATCAATTTGGGGGCGTTTCCCGGACGAGAAAAACTTTTTTGGCCCAAAATCAAAATTTTTTGGGACCATACCGGAAAGGAAAAATTTTTCCCCAAAATTTTGGGGAAAGAAATTTTTTCCCCCCCCAAACCCAAAAAATTTGCCCCCAAAACCCATTATGCATGATTTTATTTGGGAACCACTGTTGACCCCGGGGGCTTGGGGGGAGGGCCCCCGAAATCTTTGATGGTCGTGACGGGGGTCTATAAATAGTTTTTTATTACCCTGAAGTACTAGCGTGGGACCGTAACCCCAAGTGATCGCCCGGGGGTAGCCGTCGTGAAATTTCTTTTTTTTTTGTCATTCCCCCAAAAGCTACTTTTAAACTTTGTCCCAAAATTGTAAAAATTCCCAAATTAACTTGACCAGAAAAGTTTTTAAAAATTTCCCCTCTTCGATAGGGGCCGCGAGACCTTCCC
>CM055818.1:36218210-36240283 GCA_029582265.1 Zoroaster sp. YZ-2022 | reverse complement strand
ATGAAAAGGAATCTATTTTTTATATTTTTATATTTTATTTATTTTATTTATAGATATTAACTGTTTTAGGGTTTTAAAAGTGTAATGTTCATCTCTCCCGGTTTTAAATATATATTTACATGTTTTTGAGAGCAGTAATCAAGTGACGAATCAGTACAATCTGTCAAATTAGTTAATTTCTATCTCTTCCTAAAAAACAAGAAATTTATGCATGTAGCAACATCGAAGAGTAAATGTCTACATCTGGAACTTCATTCCTTAAGGCAGTATAGTTAGGGTACCATTCTTTTAATTGAGTAGATGTCAGTATGCCGCTTCCAGCTCACTTTATAAAAATGTGATTTAAAAAAAAAATGTGCTTTTTTAAAAAATTGTGATTTTTGAAAAAAGCTCATTTCAGGAAAATATTTGATTTTTCAAAAAAATCACATATTTCAAAAAAGCTCATTTCATGGAAAATATCCCATTTAAAAATATGTAGAGTTGTATCGTCTTGCGCCGCTACGCGTTTGTTAACGGCGTTTTGCTGGGAGCAGTATAAAAATTTAATGTGATTTTGTAGGTGTGTAGATGAAAAAAAACATTCAAACAAAAATTTGGAAAAAAAGATATCGTTTTTAGTCGTTTAAAAATTGAAATAATTAATTTTATCTAGTATTATATAAAAAGAGAGGATGACGACGGAAAAATATTTATCGAAATGGAAGTTGGCGGAATTGAAGAATATATCTGAAAGAATTATTCCATGCGAATGGTTTTTAGTCGGTAAAAAAGAAAAGTGTTATAGACTAAGCGTGATTGAGACCGTATTTTGCCCGCAACATCAATATCGTATTCGACAAGGACAAAGTATACCGGTTGAGTGTAAAAGATGTAAAAAAGGTACAAAAACGGCGATAAATTTATGAACGAAATGCTGTATAATATATTAAAATTAATACATTTAAACACGCATTGATGGTATAGCTATACGAGATTATAATTTAGTGATGAAAGAGTTGATAAAGACAACTACTCGTTTATAGTTTTATAAATTAATTAAAAATTAAAATTATACGGTGGCGGTCGCGTAGCATCGTGTTTTTCTTTATAATAATAAGATTTATCTATGGTAAAGTTTACTTTAAATTCATAATTTTTTCTATGAGGTCTTTTTTTTCTTTATCGACGATGGCTTTGACATCTGGAGGAGCGTCTTTAGGAGTAAATTTCGTTCTGATGTTTTCTTTCATTTGAGAAAATTTGTTTCGCTCCTCGTTGATTAAAAGAAATTCTTCTTGACTTATAACACCGTCTTCGATCGCTTTCGAAACATGATTGACGATGGTGTTGAGTTTACTTTCGGCTAAAACTCTAATCTCGTTGTGTTTTTTATTTTTTTTTATGGAGCTTGTATTTAGCGTATCTGATCGCTATTGCCATACCGCCTAACCCTAAAGCAAGTCCTTCTAAAACGAATCCGACGGGCGCTGCTACAAGTACAACGCTAGCTAGACTGGCAATTCCAGTCGCTCCAGCTCCCATACAGCCTAATTCTGCCATCGTTTCTACGATGGAACAAGTTTTGATGATTTTGTTATATTTTTTATAGGTTTTTTCGCGCTCGTTTCTCTCTTTTAAAATTTCTTTTTGAATGTTATCGATTTTTTGTAAACGAAACGCATTTACATTTAACTCTTTGACATTGTCAGAAGTATATAGCGGTATAGACGGTAGTGATGGATACATTTTCTCTGTTTCTGTAGAGACGACGCTCATTATTCTATTAATAATAAAAGATTATAATTTTATTTTTTAAACCAAGGGAAAAAAGCGAGCATGACAAATCCACATCCAGCGCCTAGTAAGAAAGCACAACCCTTTATCGCAATCGTTTCTACGGCGTTATAAGTGGAACCGTTAATCGATAAAACCGCCGCGCGAGTAAGTAACGCGTTTGAAAAAATTTTATAAACGTTCTCCGTTAACTTGGCCAAACATTTTAAAAGTCGATCAAGGAAAAGAATTTATGCCGAGCGTACAAATTTTAGTGAGTAAAAATAATGTAAAAATTCAAAGAAGCGAAGCCGGTAATGGAGCGCAATAGTAGAACGTTTCAATAGAACTTTAGCCGAGAGATTATTTTCTCATCAATACGCTAAAGAAATGACCACGGATGAAAGATCGAGAGAATGGGTTAAAAGATTACCGCTAGTTATAAAAGCAATAAATAACGAAACGACTAGACTCATCAATTTAAAACCTAAAGATGCGATTAAACTACAATTCGTCGAGCAAAATCCAGCCTCACTGGTTATTAAAGATCGCGCTGAAAAAAGAATCCCTTTAAACTAGTTAGTTAGATATTTATACGCGCCCGGTGAAGCTGAACGAGATACGAGGCGACGCGACCGATCCCATTTTGAGTATTAAAATTTATACCATTAGTAAAACTATGAAGCTCAAAATCAACCTATATTGTATTATTTAGACTCCGGGTCCCGCTCGTAGTTTTGTGAGAGAAGAATTACAAATTGTGCCGCCAGATACAGAAAATCCGCCGATTAAAAAATTATAATTCTTGCTGTATATTCTCTTTAATCTTATAATGACCGTAAGCTAAAGTATGTATTCCATCTTCTAAAATATATTTGTTTGTATCTAAAGGAGATAAGGATATTTTTTTTACACTCGTTGAAAAAATCTCTTGATTTTTACTTCTTATAAAATTCATAGAGTGACGTAACGTATTATTTTTTAATAATAATAATTTCTGAAAAAGAGTGTTAAGCAACGACCATCGTAAACATTCATCGTCGTTTTTGTTTTGTACGTTAATACACGCTCCTTTGTTTTTTTTATTATAAATTTTGGTAAATCGATATAAGAACCTCCCCTAAAATGTTGATTTTTACCAAATTTATAATCTAATCTTATAATACGATCTAAAGTCATTCCTGTTTGTTTACGCGTCCATCGTTCTATTTTCTCTTTTATTATATCATTAGCTCGTAATAATTTTTCTTCAAACTCAGTCTCATTGTTTATTTAAAAAAACTCATGATTAAAATGGCCCCAAACTTTATCAAAAGTACCGTCGCCTTTATCCTTTAAAAACTTAACATATAAACTTATCTGAAACTTAAATCCGATTCCCCGAGTTTTTTGCTTATCTAAATACAATTGTTTAATAATCTTTGGCTTTACTGTAAGATGACCATAGGGTACGGTTATTTTTCGCTCAAATAAATATCTTCCATCAACTACATAAAATCTATCAAATTTTAACTCTTTATGCGCATTTTTATACATTTTTATATAGTCTTTTCTTAAAAAGGCCCCTCCTCTTCCACTTCCACGATCTGGGAAACGTATTTTCTCAATCTTTACGGTGCTTTTTAGTTGAGCTAACGTTTGCCTCGATACAGGTATTTTTTTAAATCTTTTTTGGTATCTTTTTACCGCATTATACCAAGAACGTTTATTTACTTTATTCGTTCTACTGTCTCGCTTTAATAAACGAAAAAAGATATTGGTTTATTACTACCGTAAATTTTTAATTCCGCCAACTTCCATTTCGATAAATATTTTTCCGTCGTCATCCTCTCTTTTTATATAATACTAGATAAAATTAAGTTATTTCAAATTTTAAACGACTAAAAACGATATATTTTTTTCGAAAATTTTTTTTGAATTTTTTTTTTCATCTGCACACCTACAAAATCACATTTAATTTTTATATACTGCTCCCTACTGCTACCCAGCAAAACGCCGTTAACAAACGCGTAGCGGCGCAAAACGATACAACTCTACATATTTTTAATGGGATATTTTCCATGAAATGAGCTTTTTTGAAATATGTGATTTTTTTGAAAAATCAAATATTTTCCTGAAATGAGCTTTTTTCAAAAATCACTTTTTTTTAAAAAAGCACATTTTTTTAAATCACATTTTTAAAAAATCACATTTTTATAAAGTGAGCTGGAAGCGGCATACTGACATCTACTAATTGGCATCTTTTGCTGCCATTTTGGATTTCAAGGTGGCAGCAGTTTTCGACATAAATATTTCCATTGTTGTTCCAAGTAAGCTTACTTGTACGCCTACATTTTGTGTTGCCAAAATTATTACTATGTTGATAATAGGTAGTTGATAATAGGTAGTTGATTACCTTCAAATGCATTTGATGTACTTAATACACCCATTGCATTACTAGGATCACTTTGTGTGGAGATGAAGCGCGTGACGTAGATTTTAGTAGCTGACGAGGTGACAAATACAAGTTTGAAAGCTTGTATAAATAAAATACAAACTTTGATGGCTTTGAAACAAAATCAGACATAATTCACCTACTCAATAAAAAAACAAGTTTGTATAAGCATAAACAGATGGGTATAATTTAACACCAAAAACGCGCTGTCCGTTATTCCAACTTCATTGAACGCGTTTTTTCTAGTTTTCTCAGAACAAAGTTGCTCGTCCATGTAGGTCCATTTATCCACACGCTTGCCCTTGGTGAGATGCATCCATGGATATGTTACCGACTACACGATCAAGACTATAATTATTATTCACCTCTGTGTGATGTACGAGGGTGACCGAGTGACTCAGCCACATGTGTAAACCGCAAACACACCCACACAGATCGGTACTTGCACAACAGCTCATTCCACCTTCCCAGAGTCAAGTCTTCAGTCAACAGAACTCTCGTCCAGCGACGGGGACCATCTACATCAAGTTACCACCGCTCTCAAACTGAGCGGCTACAAGGCTTAATAAATCAAGACCCAAGATCCCAAGCAAGATCCCAAGACCCATCACTGACCAAAGGGTCCCCTATACCCCCAGGTCAACCCCTATAATACAAGTCATCATTCACCTTCTTGTACATCGGACAAACTTGACATAAGATCCAACGCATCTTGTTCCAAGTCATCATCATTTATGTATTGTACTATGCAAGAAAAAAAGCTATTTTTTTTTTGTTTTAAAGTTAAAAGCGGGTGTGTATAGGATACCCTGTGAATGCAGTAAGGTGTACGTCATTAGGCCAAAAAAAAAAAGATGTTGAGTTGCCCTCCACCGACCGACCCAAAAGTGCTGAAATCTCGGGTCGGGTTTTTTTTTCTTTTTTTTTTCTTTTTTTTTCCCCGTAATTCATAGGCCTATTTATTAATGAAACTTACCAATTTTCTTTGTATAAAACATAATACGTTTGATTTGTGAAATTTTCCACTTTTTTTACCGGTAAATTTACCGGTACCCAAGACTCAATCTACATGTTTTCAATCGAATGGCCCCGGCCCTCACACATGGTGCACTGCCTTCGCACACACTGTGTGCCAACGATTGCGACTCAAATCTACACGTTTTCCAATCGAATGGCCCCTCACATGTTTTCCCACTGGCTTCGCGCACTGTTTTGTATGTCAATGAGTAGTAATGATAGATGGCGGTGGTAGGATTTTGCTTTTAAAAATATCTTTTTAACTAAATTCTCAGGTATAGGGGCTTTAGGTCAAATTCGCTGGGGAGCGCATACTCAAAAAATTTTTAAAATGATTTGACCTCATCAAAAAATCGATGAGGTCAAGAGAGTATATTTATTTTTTTAAATAGTTCATATAAAAAAGTGACTTTAAAAAGTGAGATAATGAAATAACTATTATCTAGTTGTATAATAAAGATGCCTACTCCTCACTATTTATCAAAATGGACATTGGATGAATTGAAAAAATTTATGCGAGAACAACAACAACAACAACGCATTGGCCGAATATTTCTCGTGAAAAACAGCAATAATAGAGTAAATAAACGCGTTTGGTACAACGCGGTTAAAAAGTATATAAAACAACAAAAACCAAAACCATTATATGAATTAAATTTCGAAGAATTACGAGAGCTCGTAGCAGTTAAAAATATTGAGTTACCGCTACACGGCTCGGGAGCGAACGAAAGGTTGATTAAAAAAGACTACTTGAACGCTATTAAAAGGTTTTTAGGTAGAGAAACCAAGTTGAGGTTTAACCCTCCCATTAGCGGTGGTATGTATTTACGACAGCATGTAATGAATGTTCCGTTGAATCACAGCAAAGAAAAAGATTTAAATGTTTTTTGGAGAGCTGTAAAACCAAAGATTATCATCGAGCTAAAAAAGGACTTGAAGGATTTTAAAGCATTCAAGTTTATGATATTTATACGAATTTCATTACGTAAAGAAAACTTTGTAGGCACAGACGATTTTGTCACACCTCATTTTCATAATAGAAGGCAAGTTGTTTTATTGAATTTAAACAATATCGAAAATGAATTCAATACGATAATTTCGCAAATTCAAGAAGTTTTAGAAAAATACACTCAAGAGGGTAGTGGATGGATAGTAGATCGTGTTGAAGGAATGAATCTAAGAATCGCTAAATATCAACCTCTAAGAGGAGGTTCTTATATAGATCTACCCATTTACATAAAAAATAAAAAAGCATGCATCAACGTAAAAAACAAAGACGACGATTGTTTGCGGTGGGCACTACGTAGTGCTCTTTTTAACATAAAAATTCATCCGGAAATAACGAGCAAGTACCCAATAGATGACGGTTTAAATTTTAACAACGTCGACAGCCCAACTCCAATCAATCAAATTAAACGAGTAGAAAAACAAAACAATATAGCGATAAACGTTTTGGGTTGTGAGAAAAACGTGATAATGGTTTATCGAGTTAGCAATCAACCGGCAGAGATGGATCGCATAAATTTATTATTAATTCACAAAGAAGAAAAAGAAGGAACTAGATATCACTACGTATGGATAAAAGATGTGAACAGATTACTTTTTGACCAAACAAAACACGAGCATCGTAAACATTTTTGTTTGAGATGTTTGCAAGGTTTTTCGACGGGAGCGCATCTCGAAAACCACGTAAAAATGTGTAAGGGAATAACCGACCGCCCGACGACTATCGTAATGCCTGAAAAGGGTAAAAACGATAAATTAAAGTTTGTAAACTTTCATAAAAAGATGAAAGTTCCATTCATAATATACGCGGACTTTGAAAGCATTATTAAAAATGTTGTTGACGAAAAACCTACCAATACTAAAAAACTAGCCGAACATATCATTTGCGGCTATTCGTACATCGTTGTAAAATGCGATGGTAAAAGTAGTAGTTTTCCCCGCACGTACAGGGGAGAAGACGCATCTAAACATTTTTTAGATGAATTACAAAAAGAGGAAGAAAAGATTAATAAGATATTTAAAAATCCTAAAAAATTAAACATGACTAAAGAAAATGTAAAAAATTACAACTCTGCCAGCGAGTGTTGGATATGCGAAAAGAAGTTTTCAAATACGTCCGACGACAAGTTTAAGAAAGTTAGAGATCATTGTCACATTACCGGAAAGTATCGAGGCGCAGCGCATAATTGTTGTAACTTAAAACTAAGTTTAAAACCAACAAAAACTTTTATTCCGGTCGTATTTCATAATTTGCGAGGCTACGACTCTCATCTCATTATGCAGGCCACCGGTCTCATCGAGGGAAATTTAAAGTGTATTCCAAACAATATCGAAAAGTATATTTCTTTTAGTATTAATCAACTACGATTTATAGACAGCGCTCAATTTTTACTAGCTTCGTTGGACAAAATCGTACAATCAAACGATTCTTTTCCAATTACGAGTAAACTCGAACCAAATGTAGAAAAATTCAATCTCATTAAAAGCAAGGGCATTTATCCTTACGAGTACATGGACTCTTTCGAGCGTTTCAAAGAAACGCAACTTCCGTCGATAGAATCTTTTTACAGTAGTCTAAACGATAGTAACATTACCGTCACTCAATACGAGCACGCTAAAAACGTTTACAACAAGTTTGATTGTAAAAACTTGGGTGATTATCACGATTTGTACGTGCGTACTGATACTTGCTTGTTGGCGGACGTATTTGAAAACTTTAGAAATGTTTGTATGAAAAATTATGGATTAGATCCTGCTCATTATTATACGAGTCCTGGGCTAAGTTGGGACGCTTTATTAAAACATTCGAAACAAACTTTAGATTTGTTTACCGATATCGACATGCATTTGTTTATTGAAAAATGCACGCGCGGAGGAACGTGCATGGTGAGTAAACGATACGCGAAAGCAAACAACGTTTATTTACCCGATTACGATAAAACGAAACAAACTAGTTTTCTCATAAATTTAGACGTTAATAATTTATACGGTTATTCTATGAGTCAACCTTTACCGACCGGTAATTTTAAATGGTTGAGAGAAAAACAAATTAAGAAACTTGAGAGAGATGGATTTAAAAACAATAAAGGATACATTTTAGAGGTTGATTTAGAATATCCCAAAGAATTACACGATTCTCACACCGCGTTTCCACTAGCGCCAGAGTCGTTGATAGTACCAAAAGAATGGATGTCGTCGTATCAAAAGAATTTACTAAAAGATAAGCCCGCTCCAAACGTTGTTAAACTAGTTCCAAATTTATACAACAAGAAAAAATACGGGCTTCATTATCGTAATTTACTATTGTATATACAACAAGGGATGAAACTAACTAAAATTCACAGAGTTTTACAGTTTGATGAATCATGTTGGATGAAATCGTACATTGATTTAAATACACAATTAAGAAAAGATGCAACGAGTGAATTTGAAAAAGATTTGTACAAACTCATGAACAATTCGGTTTTTGGAAAAACGATGGAAAATGTACGAAATCGCGTCAACGTAAATTTGAAGCGATTAAACGATCCAAAAGCAGAAAATCAAATTCGCAAGCTCATCGCGAAACCATATTTTGCAGAGGCTAGGATTTTCGATAATGATTTGGTTGCGATTCACATGCACAAAACAAATATCAAACTCAACCGCCCGATCATTATTGGAATGAGTATACTAGATTTATCCAAGGTTTTCATGTACGATTTTTATTACAATCATGTAAAGCAAAAATATGGTAACGATTGTGAGTTGATTTACACGGATACAGATAGCTTATTGTTGGAAATTAAAACGAAAGATGTTTACAAAGATATGAAAAAAGACAAGCATTTATACGATTTTAGTAATTACGACAAGAGTCATTTTCTGTTTTCTGAAGAAAACAAAAAAGTGATTGGTAAAATGAAAGACGAGTGTGCGAAAACTGTAATTTCTGAAGTTGTTTGTTTAAGACCCAAAATGTATGCGATACTTACTTCAGACAAAGACGAAATAAAAAAAGCTAAAGGAGTTAAAAGACAAGTTTTAAAACAAAAAATTAATTACGAGCAATTTAAACAAGTTTTATTTCTTAAAGAAACTCTACATCACCCTATGAATTTTATTAGGCACGTAAACCATAGACTATATACAACTCGAATAAATAAAATATCACTATCTCCCCTAGGTACAAAGAAATACATTTTAGAAAACGGAATGGACACTCTAGCTTACGGTGATTGTTCGATTAACGATGAATGATCGGGGGATTCATCGTATCTCTAGGAATAATTTGTATTTCTTCTCTTACAAAACTACGTGCGGGGCCTCCTTCTACATAGTTGATTCGCAGCCTTCATCGTTTTAGATATTCTATAAATTTTTAAACTCCATATAGGATCGGTCGCTCTACGTCTCGTATCTTTTTCAGCTTCACCGGGCGCGTATAAATACCGAACTAACGAGTTTAATGGAATTCTTTTTTCATTCTTTACAACGGATGGTGAGGCTGGATTTTGCTCAACGCTACTTTTCTTAATAGCGTCTTTGGGTTTCGAGTTAATCAGTCGCGTCGTCTCGTTGTTTAACGCTTTTACGACCGCCGGTAATCTTTTAACCCATTCTCTATTTCTCGCTTCAACAACATTTTGTGCAATTTCTTGACCGTATTGATGCGAAAATAATCTTTCGCTCAAAGTTCTATTAAATCTCTCAACGATACCCTGAGCTCTGTGATTACCAGCTTCTCCTCGCTGAATTTTTACATTATGCTCACTCATCAAAGCATTAACGCTGCTCATAAATTCTTTTCCGGGGTCGACTTTTATAATTTTAGGCCAAACCAACGGCGATCGTTTATAAATTTTTTCAAAAGCATCGCTGACTCGCGCGGCTGTTTTATCGATTAAAGGTACTGCAGCTTTATATCTGCTGGCTTCATCTACGACCGTTAACGCGTACTTGTACGTAATTCTACCGACTTTGTCGTGTGGAAGAAACAACAAGTCTGCTTGATGAACCTCGTTTGGTTTTTCGAGCGAGCTATTACTACTGGTTGGTCTCGGAATATATTTAGGATAGGGTAAATAAATTTGCCACAGCGCTTGCTTTTTTATCCATCGTCGAACGAGTTTTACATTTACTTTCGTTTCTTTAGCCAGCTTGCTGATTGCTGATTGACCTTTGTAGTATCCTCTCGGACTATAATAAGCGTTGGATAGTTTTCGTTCATCCATTTAATATTTATAAATATTATTCTTAACATTCTATTCGGCGGGCATGAGTGAATTTGGTAAAATTCCTTGTGTCACTAACCACATTTGCGTCGCACCGCTTAATGTAATCGTCGCGGTTAGTTTTAACCCGTCTTTTATATCCAATTTTCCTAAATCGGCTGGTTTCATTTTAAATATTTTTTCACCTAGCATGCTATATAAAATTACTAAAAGAGTCATAACTGAGCTGTGATAAATTGTATCGGCGATCGTTTTCGTATTTATAGGCATTGAAGACATGTTTATAATCGTTAAATATAATAAAAACTTTTTATTCCATTTCAAAAACATTTAGTTTCTCTGGTGGTGAAACGCTAGTGAGTTTAACGCTAGCGAGTTTAACGGGTTCGTTTTTAAATGTTGGTTCTGAGCTAAACAAGAAATAAGCTCCAATAGCAATAACTCCAATAGCAATATAAAAATAATTGTAACTCGTTTCATCGCTCATAGTTTCTTTATAACCTTCGCTATGACGGTTAACGCTTTTCGCGGGTTTAGCGAGTTGTAGTTTTTTCTGTCTATTAAGTTCGGCGAGTTTTTTACCGGCAGCGACTCTGTTTGGGTTTTTTTGTTTAGTCGCTGGTTTCGTCACTGTCTTTGGCGTTGGTTCTGGTTGCGCAATCTCCTTCGGCATTTGCTCGTTGGTTTCCATCGCTTTTATTAGGTATTGAAGATAATGTTTCTTCTTCTTTTCTTTTTAAATGTTTTGCCGTAATCAGCGAAACGCTGATCGGAGCGAGAAACATACCGTACTTGTAGTATATTTCACACAACGTTGTATTAAGCATGCTATTAATGAACGGATCTTTTTCTAAATCTGAAATTAATTTACCTTCATCATCAATTTGAAATTTATGGCCGTACAAATCAATACGATTTAAACTAAGCTCCAATAGTTTAGCGTATAACGTTATAATGGCGCTACCTAAAGACTGAGTAATATCACGACCTAATTTAGTTTCGTATTGCGCGTGTAATACTTTTCGCTCTTGCTCGCTCAAAGCTTCAATATCTCCAACGCTTAGTTCTTTACCGAAAAACTTTTTAGAGTCTCCTCCTATTACGACCGATAAAAGACGTAATTTTTTTTTAATAATAAGCTATCATCGTTGATATTTTCGTTAACGAGTGGCGTCTGTATATTTTCGTTTAATACCTTATGTACTTCTTCCATTTATTATACGTACTAGAAGAATAATCGATTAAATTTATTAAAAAATATAAGAACCAATAATTAGTTTTAGATAACCCATCGACGTTTAAAAGCTCGTTAAGATTTAACATTAGATCTTTTACTCGTTCAGCATCTATACTATGGTATATACCTTTTACTTTTTCAGTATTATCGTTTAATACTTGTACCAATTCTTGTCTTTCTTTCGCGGTATTTACGAGTTGGTTAAGATTATATATAAAATCATTTACTCGTTCAACAGATATATTCGTAAATACTCGTTCAGCATTCATATTTATAAATATGCTTTATAATATTTATTAAATTACCCTTGACCTATGGGTAACCAATTACGAGTTACTCTTGACCTATGGGTAACCAACTCGTAATTGCTCTTGACCTATGGGTAACCTATGAGTAATCGCCCTTGACCTATGGGTAACCTATGAGTAATTGCCCTTGACCCTATGGGTAAACAACTATCTAACCAACTCGTGATTGCTCTTAAATCGGTAACGACTTGACGGTAATCTCTCAGTCACGTATTTCATAACCGGTAGGTTGATCCGTTTTTAAAATTAATTTACGACGTTTAACTCTTTTTAATTGTTCATGAATTTCCATTCTCAACTCGCGAGTTGGTATAACATCATTTTCTCTAAGACAATTCTCGTACGAGTCTCTATCTTTACAATAAAATAAACATATCCATTTGAGTTGTTCTCTAAAATCTTTCAATACGCTATTGTATTTTTGAGTAAGTATCCAACAACTATGTTTAATGTGTCTACCGCTAAAAGCCAATTGAGTGATCATACATTTATTATTCTCGTCGTATTTTTTATAATGCAACTGTTTATTCGCGCTGCAATCGTCTATAATAAACAACGTTTCTTTATTTTTGAAAGCGTCGCTATAAATTTGTATAGCCCTATTCAGCGATATGTCGTTTAAATCATTAACGTGTACGTTATCATCGTTTAGAACCCATTTTCTATTTTTGTACGCATCATTGTTGAAAATGGTAGGGCATAATATAACGATATTTTCAAAATATTTAAAATATTCATTTTGTAATAAATTTAAAACAAATTCAGTTTTACCACATCCCGTTTGTCCGCAAATTAACGCAGCGTGTGGATCTTTAGGTAACATTTTCTTTTTAATATTAAACGTTTTTTAATTGATGTTTAATAATCGACCGATTCGAAACGCGAGTTTCTAATATTTAGTTGCGCGTCCATGATAATAAAAGTATACATGTTTAGTTCACCCGCACTCTCGGCTTCTTTTTCAATTTGAATGGTAATTCCTTCGGACAAGTTTTGCACTCGTCTTCCGCTTCCGTGTAATACATTATCGGTACTCGTTCTTAAATCTAAAAATAAACCGTATCGATTAAGTAAATAATTCGATAGTTTAACGTTTGATAAATCTAGAGCTTGTACAACTCGTATAGCGTGTTGTTTTCTCGAATCACCGAAATATTTTGAAATCTCTTCCCATTGTTGATATCTTTTCATTCCATGCGCGTAGAGTTGATTGGGAACGCCTTCGATAGTAATACTAACTTTTGTTATTTTCGGATTATAAAACTTGTTGCTTTCTTTCACGTCGGGTTCTTTGAATAGAAACAATATTCCTTTCATACTTTTTGCTGGGGTATTTAAATTTATATTCCACATTGTATCTTTTTTGTTGTACGTAGTTACGCTCTGTCTCAGTACGCGATCAAACAATATACTCGTTCTATCGCTGTATTGATTTCTAATTGTTCTAGCGAGTTCTGGCATATGAACAACCTCAAATTCTAAAGAAATTCCACTTATGACATATTTTGCATTGTCGTCGGTGCTTTTAATCACATTTTCAAATTTATTAAACACGAGTTCGTAAGTCAATCGATCTCCTATACCCGACTGATAGTAAGGTTGATGATCGGTTAACAATTCAAAATCCAGCGGAATGTAATACCTATTTTTATACGCGTCTGCGATAGCTTTATCCGCTCCACCGTTGCCCGCGGGAACTTTATCGCTAGCGTCTATTCTCATTTTAGTTACGTTTTCAGTTTCGATTCCTTGATACACTAAATTTTCGCGCTGATCTTTGGTCAACCATTCGTCTTTGTAACAATTGAATACATCCGCATCGTCTAAACTAAATATTTCATTTCCTTCCATTTTAATGATTATGTGTTTTACGATAGCTCTACCGATGTTTTGCACCAACGTTCTATTTTCATCGTTGACGCTAACGAGTTCAATGTTGAAAGCTAATCGCGTTGTATTCGGAACGATGACGTCGTTCATTCCTAAATTTGGAAAACGAACCGTCAACAATTGATTTTCGTTTATGGTACTCGGATTGTTTGTAATGACGACTTTTTGGCGCATTCCTTTTACGCCTCGAGGTTCTCTTATTCTTCTGTTTGGATCTAGCGTATCTCCGTACGTATTACTCGTCATATTTAATGTTGTTAAATATAATAATTTTTATATAAGCTGCGTAAAACTATATTTAACAATTATGTTTATCGATTATAAATGGTGTCTGTAGCGATGATGGTTGGAGGTGCTGTCATTAATGCGTTAGCGTTTACTGGATCGAATTTTTTATTTAGTAATTTACGTGGTAATGACGCGTTGCAAGAACGTAAACGACACGATTTAGCGTTGGAACATCTTTCGAAAGCTAGAGACGAATTTAGTAAAAAACGTTTAAAATATATAGATTATTTAAATGAGAAAATACAAAAAGAATCGGGCGCGATAAGAACGTTTAATAACATTAACGAAGCGATGCAAGAATATTCGCGAGTTACCAATACACGAGTAAATTTACCTCTCGATTTACGACAAGAACCGCGATTAGAAGATTTTTACGTTCCTAGCGAAGATCAAAAAACGGGAGAGATGGTGTTTATCATTATTGGTATGAGTGTAGTTGGTTACGCGAGTTGGAGATTGTTAAAATAAAAAGTAATTGTAAATGGCAGAAGGAGGGCGCGATCTTATGGAGCTAGATCCGTTATTACAAAATCTTGAAGAGGATGAAATGTTTGACGATAATGCGGAAGAATATGAATTAAGTGATGAAGCTTATAATACGTCTCTTATTAGAGAACAAAACAAACAAAAAAGTTTAGGTGCATTAGAAAAATCACCCGATGCTGTAAGATCATCGAATAGTGCACGAGTTGATGACTTTTATAGAATAGTAAAAGAACAAGGCTGGAAACTAAACAAAATACCAGATTGGGAAAATTTTCAAGTAACGAAAGAGGGTATATTTTATACTTTTAGTGAACGAGGAAAAGTAAGGCTGACGATTGCTAAACAAAACAAAACCTTTCTTACGTTAAATTCAATAGCCAATGAAGCGGCTAAAGCTGGCTATAGCCAGGTTAGATTCATGAGAGAACAATTGGGTATAAAAGACTGGAAAAGTATTAGAAAAGTTAAGATACAAAAAAATGTAGATGAAACTTTAAAAGAACTAGAAAGTCTATCAGTTAGGAAAAAACCAAGTCGAAAGTTACCAACAACACCCTCACCAACGCCCGAAGAATTCAATGTTAATGGTGATATCGAAATGGATGATCTAAGAGGTAAAGAAAAATTAGACACGATTGAAGGATTTATTAATTTTTATACGCAAAACGCAGAAACTCGAGATGAAAGAAATATACTCCGCGAACTAAGGGGTTACGCAGATCTTATGAAAACGGTGCAAGGACAAAAATTAAAATTTGAAGCCGATTTATACGTACGTAACGAGGAATTAACCGAAATTAGAACTAGAATTGCTAACAACGACGTAGGAGATGAAAATGCAATAGATCAACTTGCGCAACGAGAACAAGAATTATTAGATGAAATTGATACGATTAAAGAACAAATTAACAAGTTTGATTATAAGAATAGTAGCCAACTCAATAGAATTAAAGAAACGTTATATAGAATAAAAACCATAGACGTTACGTTGGGTGAAAGAATTAAAACTTTATTTAGAGAACAAGGTGTAACGATTATCAGTATATTAACAGCTTTTAGTATGACCATTGCTTTTATCGTTAAATCGATCGGTAATGTTGTAGTTCCAAAACCAACTCCTGCGCCAGAACCCATTTCACCAACACCCCCGAGCGGCGGCGTAAAAGAGTGGATACAAAAAACATTAAAAAATCTAGCGAATGTATTATCTAAACTAGGAGCAAAAGCTTTAGCCGCTTTGCCAGCCATTATCGGTAGTATAGTAAGTTGGCTTTTTAAAATAGCTTCCAACATTGTCGCGTGGACGGCGGAACATTTATGGCTAGCGCTAAGTGGAGTCGGAGTATTAGTTTTAGCTGCCACTCAGAAAACGCTGACGCGATAGCGTGTTAAAATGCTCCGCATCAGCGTAACAATTCATAAATCATAACGGTTACACCGGCTAAAATCGCAAAACCAAGTATTAAAGAATTTTTTTCTTCTTGATGCGTATCTTCTAAATTGATTGCGTCTTCTTTTATCACATCTTCTAGTGCGCTATTGACGATTTAGAATCATCTTCTACATGTTTTGTAATTGATTCGCTGTCGTTAAGCAAAGGTAAAATAGGAGGAACAACGGGCGTTGAATTTGTATCTAAATTTGAACCTAAAGATAAACCGCTCGTCGCGATTAATAGATTATTGTTGTATCCCGCATAATTACCTATTCGTAAATTCATATCGCTAGGCATCATGTATAAATTTTCTCCTAGACAAAAGTTTAAACTACTGCGAGCGTATTGTAAAACATCTTGATATCGTTGAATAGAAGATTGTAAATCGACCGGAGAGTCAATCTCTGCTTCTACTATATTTATAAATTCGCGTTGCGCGTCTAAACCCGTACCACCCGCTAAAAATGAGCTTTTTGCTTGCGCTTGAGCTCCTAAAATCGCGTAAACGTACGTTCTTAACGAGTCGTTTATTCGTTGCGTACCAACATCCGTAAAACCTCTAGACTCGCCGATTATAAATTTTGACCAAGCGAGCTCCGTTGAAGATTGTGAAATGAATGCGATCGTATAGGTCGAAGGATGGTCTCCAAAACTCATTTTAGTCGCGGTTTTGTAATAATCGTAATCGGTCACCTCGGTAGAAATAACGTTCAAACTACTGTTGTTATAGTTGTTATTGGGTACGGGTTTAGAACCATTATAATAAGCAGTTCCTAATCCGTTTGAATTTAAATCGACTCGTTGTTTCCAATTGTTGTTTTGAGAAAGGTGAAATTCTTTACATATTTTTTTGTACGCGCTCACGTCTATATTATTGGCAAACGCGTTATAGAAATTTTGGAAAGATGCGGGGCAGCTCATTTCTTTGAGCAATCGTCTAATTTGATAATAGACGTGAAATCTAAAAAAACTACGAATCATCGGGTTTAAATGGTTTAAATGTTGATAACTCACGCCGCATCTCGTCGTGGCGCAGTACGTCACAAAATTTATTTGATTTTGATAAAATTTGAGCGGGTTGGAATACCAATCGTCGACAACGTCGTCGCTTTTAACGCGAGGCAGCTTGTAGTCGTTGAAAACATTATTAAAACGAACGTTAAAAAACTCGTTCTTGTTTACGTAAATGTTTATACTCGTTAAATCGCCATCGTTAAAATCGAGAGGCGCTTTAAAATTTCCAGATTGCTCGTACGAATACGTAAAATTACTCTCGAATGCTAATGGAAACGTGCTTCGCGGTAGCGTCATTTATTATTAGAAAAGTTATATATAATGTTTAATAATAAAATGTATCATACGTTTGAAATCGAAATTGGTAAAGAAGGTGGATCGATTTCTTTAGAAAACGTTATCGATAATCGGCGAGGCAATCTCTCGATTATATTACACAGCGTAAACATTTGGGTGGGATATTACAACATACGTAAAAAAGAAAGAATACTAGTTCGTACGGTTGGTGAATCGGAAGGTGAAGTAAAATTTATCGAAGCGGGCCTTTACAACATTATCGAAATTATCGAGATTATAGCGAAAAATGAGCCTTGGATAACGTATAGAATCGATAAATCCAATGGTGAATACACGTTAATATTAGCTCAAGCGAACAAGAGCGTTAAATTTACATCTGGGTTAGCTAATTTATTGGGGTTGCATAGCGAATCTCTAACCGCGGGAGAATATACCAACAAAATTGACGTACAACTTTTTAAATTTTTTTACATTCATTGCGATCAAATTTCTACGACCGATAATTATTTCAACGGAAAAGCCTGCACAATTTTAAACTCGCTGCCTTTGCGAGACGCGTCGTTTGGTGAAAGCATGTTCATGCAATATACAAATCCATTAGCAAAAAAATTACGACTCGGAACTTTTAACGAGTTGAGTTTTCGAGTTAGAGATAGCAAAAGTAGAGATATACATAATCACGGTTTCCCCATTATTTTAAATGTTGAAATTATATAAATATGGCGAGTATTTACGGACCGAGTCGCGCTGACGCGAAGCGTACAACGAATATTAGAACGATCGCTAGCGATGAAGCATCAACAAAAGACGAAATTTACGAACATCACGGATATCTAAACAGAGATGAAATTTTACAGCGATTAGTTTTAATCGAAAAAGTCGACGTTGTACTCGGATGGCACGATATTTTTAAACAACCCTTTTTCTTGTTTACGACCGCGCCCACGTACTGTAGTATTTTCACGCAGTTTATTAAAACCGATAGTTTCGTCACGCATTCAACGACGCGCGATTACGCTCCCAACATTTATTATATTCCTTCTCCGCAACGAGATGAAAAGTTTCATTTTCTCGATGATGAAATTCAACATTTAAAATACGAAATGTGTTTTAAAATACGAAACGTTAGAAAAGTTTTTGTAGAAGCGAGTTTTTTCGGTTCGCTAAATTCAAAAATCTGTTTCAATATAAAAATTGCAAGTTTACCGTCGAATTAAATAATTTATAATATAAATATGGCGAGTATTTACGGACCGAGTCGCGCTGACGCGAAGCGAAAAACGAGTGAGCAAGTTGGTAGTTTAAACAGTAAAAGAAATTTTGACTTTGAAGAAACTAATTATATCAGTCCTAGTGAACTTGTACCAGATTTACCTTTTTTATCATTTAATTATTTAAATAATTTAGGCTTAGAACTTTTTTGGTATAAAAATGAAATAAATGTTTTAATTGACCAATTATTTTTTTATTCATTATATGCAAAAATGAATAGAGGTGATAATAATTATTATTCTATAGTAAAAAGTGAAGAATTTGATAAGTATAATTTTGCAACTAATCGTATTGATTTTCCTGAGGGGAATGAATTTTCTTTTAGTAATGAACCTCGTTATTTAGAATGTGTAATATGTTTCATTACAAATGTGGAAGAAAATCATGCTAAATTCTATTTTCAAGCTACCTTTTTTGGCGCTGTGAATACAGGAATATGCTATGAAATAAAAATTAAAAAAATTCCAATTAATACTTTTCCAATAAATTAAAATATTTTTCTATTAATAAAAAATGAGCATGCCTATAGAATCAACGAACGTACTTTATCCACCTTTACCACCTTTACCACCTTTACCACCTTTGACGAATGACGTTAAATCATTTCGATTGCAAAAAATCGATGATATTCAAAAAGAATTACGAATTGAAATAAACGAACGTGAGGGTGTATATAAAAAATATAATAAAATCATAAACGCTTGTAACAACGCAGAAACTCTCGCAGAATTGGGCTGTATTGGAGCGGGATCCATCGGAATAGCCAGTATCGCCACGGTTGTATCATCGCCGGTAGGATTCGCTTTAGAAGGTTTAGCTTTGGGGTTGGGCGGCGCAGCTTTAGCTCTTATTTACGCTAAAAATAAATTGTATAAAAAAGCTAAAAAACACGATGAAATACGAATTTTAGCGTTGAGTAAACTCAACACGATCGAAAACCACGTTAGTAAAGCTTTAGAAGACGGTTACATCAACCAAGAAGAATTTGTACTCGTGACTGAAGAGCGAGAAAAATATTATAAAATGAAAGAAAAAATCCGTAACGCCATCGCAAAGAGTGAACCGGAGGTTAAAACGCAAGTAAACTCTGATGTCGCTTCGCACGTAAATGCAGAAAAAAAAATTCTTATAGAAAAACTTTTGAGTTTAAAGTAGCTTTGACGATAAATAAAAACTATTATACAACTCGATGTAATCAAAAACACGCTTCGCGAGTAGCGGAGCGTGTAAAAACGTTCGATAGACCTCCTCCGTACGCCCCAGCGACGTAATTTATCTTTCCAACAATTCTTTCATCACTCTATTGTAACAACGTCTAGCTTTTCCTTCTACAGCTTTAAAATGATAATAAGGATTTATTCTCGTAATCTTTGCGCATTTCGTACACAAACCCGCCTTTGCTTTTGTCCCTTTTTTACATATTTTACACATAATAGAAATACTTTTTCCACTATTGACCCTCCATTTGTGTAAATCACAATATACCGTATTCTTACTAGTTGGAATACAACACTTGTCTGTTTTACCAACTAAAAGCCATTCACAAAAAATTGTCATCTTTATTATACAACTAGATAATAGTTATTTCATTATCTCACTTTTTAAAGCCTCCTTCTATCTCACTTTTTAAACTACTCGTAGTACATCCAGCGGGTTCTTGATAGCGCTCTTTTTATATATTTATGATAATCTATAGAGGTGATTCCGGGGTGCCTTTGTTCCATATAATCGATCGCCGTTTTGGAAATGATGAACGTGTCTAGCCCATCGCTCATCATTCAGAGGCTGAAACTTGCTAATTCTAACGTTCATTGAAACGATGCGATCTACTACCCATCCACTACCTTCTCGCGTATATTCTTCTAAAACCTCTTGAATCCGCGAAAGTATCGTATCTAATATATTATCGATATCGTTTAAATTAAATAAAACAATTTGCCCATCATTATGAAAAAACAATGTCTTTAAATCGTTCACGCTGTTTGTTTTTTGTAATTTAATGCACACGTATATCATAAACTTTAACAATTTAAAATCGTTCAAGTCATTATCCAACTCGGTGATGATGGTTGGAGTTACAGCTCTCCAAAAAATATTTAAATCTTCTTCTTTGCTGTGATTCAACGGGACCGTCATTAAATGTTGACGTAAATAACTACCACCATTGATCGGTGGTTTAAATCTCAACTCGGTTTCTCTACCTAAAAACCTTTTAACAGCGTTAATGTAGTCTTTTTTAATCAACCTTTCGTTCGCTCCCGAGCCGTGTAGCGGTAGCTCAATATTTTCTACCATTACGCGATTGTGTAGTTCCCATAAATTTGATTCATACAATGGTTTTTGTCTATGATTTTCGTCTAGATACTTTTTAATCGCGTTGTAATAAGAACGTTTATCAACCTTATTCTTGCTGTTTTTCACGAGAATTATTCGAATTTGTTTCTGTTGTGCAAAATTTTTCAATTCATCCAATGTCCATTTCGATAAATATTTCTGTGTAGGCATCTTTATTATACAACTAGATAATAGTTATTTCATTATCTCACTTTTTAAAGTCACTTTTTTATATGAACTATTTAAAAAAATAAATATACTCTCTTGACCTCATCGATTTTTTGATGAGGTCAAATCATTTTTAAAATTTTGAGTATGCGCTCCCCAGCGAATTTGACCTAAAGCCCCTATACCTGAGAATTTAGTTAAAAAGATATTTTTAAAAGCAAAATCCTACCACCGCCATCTATCATTACTACTCAATGATTGCGACTCAATCTACACGTTTTCAAATCAAATGGCCACTCACATGTTGCATGTTGAGCATTGCACGCAATATGGATGAATTTGCTGTGTCAATCACAGCGAAAAGTACAACAAAAATGCTTGGGATACTTTTATTCTGAAGCAAAATTCCTTGCTGATAGGTATACAAATGAAAAACATGGTATGTGGTTTCAGTTCCAATGCATTTCAATCTTAAAATGACAGTCAAGGAGAAAAAAAAAAAAATAATAATAATAATAAAAAAATCCCGACCGACCGACCCCTTCAAATATTTTCACTGGAGGGCAACTCAACAATTTGTTTTTTTTGGCCTTATGGGAAACTGGCAAGGACCTCACCACCACGCTCAAGGAGCTGAACATGCACATAGCACACGGCCGACGAGGGGAGTTCGACAAATCATCAAACACGTACTCCCACTCCAAAGACAACATCCTCAACTGGCAACAAGCAGACCTCATCAGATATCAATCAATAGCATCCACAACGAAGCAGCTTCACCCACCGAAGTCCAGTATTCTCCTGAAGATCAGAGCACACAGTGACCGAAATCGAATTGCCCACAGGTTCTTCTTTTAAGAACCACATAAATCAAGAGAAATTATTACATGGTGCATGCGACCGCAAACCTACTCCATTT
>CM055818.1:36193843-36217710 GCA_029582265.1 Zoroaster sp. YZ-2022 | reverse complement strand
GACGACCCCCGGTTTATTCAAGTAGTGGCCGTGAACAGATATCATAGGCAATTGTTTCCCGTTTAAATTATTGATACCTGCCTTCAACCCAAAATAAAAGTCTTCGGCACCCGGTATTCCCGAGGGTCTCCCATCCGCATTGACCGGGCCCGACGTTGTTAACTTCGGTGATCCACGAACCGGGTGTATTCAAGCGCGTAAGTGTGGCCGTAGACGAACATCATAGCAATTGTTTTAAGTTTAAACTATTGACATGCTCATCCTCTTCAACCGAAATAAAAAGTCTACGGCACCCGGTATTTCCCAGGCGGATTCTCCACATCCAAGGACTGACCGGGCCCGACGTTGCTTAACTTCGGTGATCGGACGATAACCGGTGTATTCAACGTAGTGTGGCCGTAGACGATATATCATAGCAATTGTTTAAGTTTAAACCTATTGATACATGCTCTTCTCGTGAGCCGTACAAAGTTCATTGGCACCCTTATTCCCAGGCGGTCTCCATCCATCAGTACTGACCGACTGGGCCCGACGCTGCTTAACTTCGGTGATCGGACGAGAACCGGTGTATTCAACGTAGAGTGGCCGTAGACGAATATCATAGCAATTGTTTCATGTTTAAACTATTGATACCTGCTCTTCAACCAAAATTAAAGTCTATGGAATCCAGTATTCCCAGGCGGTCTCCCATCCAAGTACAGTAGTATGTTAGATGAGTGATTCGATTCATCCCCTAAAAAATCATATTTTCAGAATTAAAACAATTTGATTTGTTTTAAAGATATTTTAAAAAATCAAAAAGTATTTTATATGGCGCCAAAACCTCACCAAAAAATCGGTGAGGTTTTTAGCGTAGTTTTTTAAAAGAGATGATGTCAATCATCGTCATCAAAAAATAAATTTTTTGATAACGATGAGATAAAAATACTTAAACAAAAAAGAGACTTTAAAAAATCGATGAGGCCAAAACTATATTTAAAAAAGAGACTTAAAAAAGTGAGATAATGAATCAACTATTATCTTGTTTAATAATAAAGATGGAGAGAACGATGATTTTGTGTGAATGGCTTTTAGTTGGTAAAAACTGCAAGTGTTGTAGAATGAGTATTCGTGATGATGTCTATTGCCCGATGCATCGATGGCGTATTTGGCTAGGAAAAGTATTCCACTTGCATGTTATAGAATGTACCATAATGGCACAAAGTAAAGGGGGGCTCGTGTAATGAAAAATGCACAAAGATATTAAATGTAGTGAGTAGAAAATCTAAATCGAGTCGTACAATATAGTGATGAGAAGAATTGAGAAAAGAATTTATAGAATTATAATTATGCGCCGCTGGGGCGTATGGAGGAGAGTCTATTTATCAGTTTTTACACGCCTGCTACTGCGATAGGCGTGTTTTTTGCTGACACGAAGCGTAATAAGCTCTTATTTATCGTCAAAGCTACTTTAAATTCAAAAGTTTCTATAAGATTTTTTTTTCGTTTTTGCTACCATCAGAGTTTACTTTTTTGTTTTAATCCTCTGTTCACTCTTTACATTTACGTTGTTACGGATTTTTCTTTCACTTTTATAATATTTTTTCTCGCTCTTCAGTCACGAGTACAAATTCTTCTGGTTGATGCTTGTAACCGTCTTCTAAAGCTTTTTACTAACGTGGTTTTCGATCGTGTTGAGTTTACTCAACGCTAAAAATTCGTATTTCATCGTGTTTTTTTGCTTTTTATAACATTGTATTTTTCGCGCATTCTGATAGCGAAAGCTGCGCGCGCCCAACCCCAAAGCAAAACCTTCTAAAGCGAATCCTACCGGCGATTGATACGACGCAGTGTATACTAACGGCTATCCGATGGACCCCGCTCCCATACAACCCAATCTTGCGAGAGTTTCTACGGCGTTACAAGCGTTTATGATTTTATTATATTTTTATATACAACCCTCACGTTCGTTTTATTTCCAATTCGGTAATTCTTTTTTGAATATCATCGATTTTTTGCCAATCGAAATGTTGTGCCGTCATTCGTCAAGTGGTAAAATTGGTAAAGGTGGTAAAGGTGGTAAATTTGGATAAAGTATGTTTCGTTGATTCTATAGGCATGCTCATTTTTATTAATAGAAAAGAGTTTACAATTTAACATAATAGTTCTAACAACATAAACTCGTAACAGATTCCATCATCTAGAGAGCCGATTAGAATTTATAGTTATATATCCGTTTAATTTTACGACCGTCTAAATTTGAAACGTAGTACACAATGTGTATTCTATATCGTGTTTCAACACAAAACTAAAATTAGCCCTATGGGATTAAAAAAAAAAGATGTGTTGCCTACCGCAGTGCTTAATTGACCCATCAAAATATGATGATTTATTTTCACCTACGTTAGTTCTAACGTTAAACGTGAATAATCGACGTGTGTCTCTAAATAAAAAGCAACATTTAATGAATTTGCAAACCAATATAATTTAACTTCTAAATCTCTATAAAAAACATAGTTACGATCAGAGTTCGCATAGATCTGAGGAGAATGCCCAAATTTAACATATCTTTTTCGGCTCGTTATCATTAACATTTTCACAACATTTTTTTATTTTTTTTTCACGACTCGGTCCGTAAATACTCGCGCCATATTTATATAATTTCAACACAATCTCGACGGTAAACTGCTGCTATTTTTATATTGAAGAGCAGATTTTGAATTTAGCGAGACCAAAAAAACTCGCTTCTACCCAACAACTTTTCTAACGTTTCGTATTTTAAAACACATTTTGTATTTTAAATGTTGAATTTCATCATCGTCGAGGAAAATAAGAAACTTTTCATCTCGTTGCGGAGAAGGAATATAATAAATGTTGGGAGCGTAATCGCGTCGTTGAATGCGTGACGAAAACCATCGGTTTTATAAACTGCGTGAAAATACTACAGTACGTGAGCGGCGCGGTCAAAACAAGAAAAGGCCGTTTTAAAAAATATCGTGCCATCCGAGCACGACGTCGACTTTCGATTAAAACTAATGTCGCTGTAAAATTTCATCCTGTTTAGATATCCGTGATGTTCGTAAATTTTACCTTTCGTCAATTCTTCATCGCTAGCTTGATCGTTCTAATATTCGTTGTGGTACGCCTTCGTCAGCGCTGACTCGGTCCGTAAATACTCGCCATATTTATATATAATTAACAGCATTTAAAATAATGGGGAAACCGTGATTATGTATATCTCTATTTTTGCCTATCTCTAACCGAAAACTCAACTCGTTAAAAGTTCCGAGTCGTAATTTTTTATACTAATGGATTGTATATTGCATGAACATGCTTTCACCAAACTTGACGCGTCTCTCGCAAAGGCAGCGAGTTTAATAATTATGTGCACGAGCTTTTCCGTTGAAATAATTATCGGTCGTAGAAATTTGAGTCACGCAATGAATGTAAAAAAAATTTAAAGTTGTACGTCAATTTTGTTTATGTTATATGTTTCTCCCCGCGGTTAGAGATTCGCTATGCTCTAACCCCCAATAAATTAAGCTAACCCAGATGTAAATTTAGCACGCTCTTGTTCGCTTGGTTAATATTAACGTGTATTCACCCTTGGATTATCGATTCTATACGTTATCCAAGGCTCATTTTTCAAGTTATAATCTCGATAATTTCGACAATGTTGTAAAAGCGTTCGCTTCGATAAATTTTACTTCACCTTCCGATTCACCAACCGTACGAATTAGTATTCTTTCTTTTACGTTTACGTATATTTAATATCCCACCCAAATGTTTACCGCTGTATTAATATAATCGAGAGATTGCCTCATAGGTTTACCGATAACGTTTTCTAAAGAAATCGATCCACCTTTTTCTTTACCAATTTCGGGGATTTCGAGACGTATGATACATTTATTATTAAACATTATATATAACTTTCTAATAATAAATGACGTTTCCATTAACGTATTCGAGAGTAATTTACGTATTCGTAGAGCAATCTGAAATTTTAAAGCGCCTCTCGATTTTAACGATTGGCGATTTTAACGAGTATAAACATTTACGTAAACAAGAACGAGTTTTAACGTTCGTTTAATAATGTTTTCAATGACCAAGCTGCCTCGCGTTAAAAGCGACGACGTTGTCGACGATTGGTATTCAAACCCGCTCAAATTTTATCAAAATCAAATAAATTTTGGGATTTACTGCGCTACGACAGATGCGGCGTGAGTTATCAACATTTAAACTATTTAAAACCCGATGATCTGTGGTTTTAGATTTCACGTCTATTATCAAATTAGACGATTGCTCAAAGAAAATGAGCGCCCCGCATCTTCCAAAATTTCTATAATGCGTTTTGCCAATAATATAGACGTGAAGACGCGTACAAAAAGACTATGTAAAAGAATTTCACCTTTCATAAAACAACAATTGGAAACAACGGAGTCGATTTAAAATTCAAACGGATTAGGAACTGCTTATTATTACGATAACGAGTATCAAAGCGGTAACCCAACAACAACTACATGATAAAAGTAGTTTGAACGTTATTTCTCACCGAGGGTGACCGATTACGATTATTACAAAACCGCGACTAAAATGAGTTTTGGAGACCATCCTTCGACCCATAATGATCGCATTCATTTCACAATCTTTAACGGAGACTGCTTGTCAAAATTCTATAATCAAGCGAGTCTGGGGTTTACGGATGTTGGTACGCAACGAATAAACGACTAAGTTAAGAACGTACGTTTACGCGATTTTAGGAGTCTCAAGCGCAAGCAAAAAGCTCATTTTTAGCTTGGGTGATACGGGTTTTAGGACGCAACGCGAATTTATAAATATAGTAAAAGCAAGAGATTGACTCTTCCGGTCGATTACAAACCAGCATTCAAACGATATCAGATATGTTTTGCTGAATACGTTCGTGTCTTTTTTAAAACTTTTGTCTGGGAGAAAATTTATACATGATGCCTAGCGATATGAATTTACGAATAGGTGCAATTGCGTAGGATACAACAATAATCTATTAATCGCGACGAGCGATTTATCGTTAGGGTCTAAATTTAGATACAAATTCAATTCGTCCGTTGTTCCTCCTATTTTTACCGCTAGAACGAACGCAACTTACCAACGAGATTCCGCAAAGCACGTAGAAGACGCAGAGGGGAATATGAGCGACAGTTTATCACACCCGTTGGAAACGCTACATTAAAACAAAGACTCGGTTGAGGGCATACAGTAATTCCTCTTTAAAAAACAAGACAACCATCAAGATGAAAAAATTTTTAATACTCGGTTTTTTGATTTTAACACAATCTGGTGTGGGTATTATGATTTTACGAATTGTTTTAAAAACACACTATCGCTTCACGTTTTCTGAGTGGCAGACTAGAAATAACACCCCTGACTCCGCTTATCGTTAACCATAAATGTTCCGCCGCTAACGTAACTGACGCTTTCGAAGCTATTTTAAATAACCTAACCATTATCGTTCCGATAATAGCCGGTAAGCGGCGCTAAAGCTTTCGCCCTCTAGTTTAGAATAATACATTCGCTAGATTTTTTAATGTTTTTGTATCCACTCTTTTACACCGCCAGCTTGGTTTGTGATGGTGTGGGTTGTGGAGTTGGTTCTGGACATAACTGAACTACAACATTACCGATCGATTTGACGATAAAAGAATGGTCATACTAAAAGCTGTTAATATACTGATAATCGTTACACCTTGTTCTCTAAATAAAGTTTTAATTCTTTCACCCAACGTAACGTCTATGGTTTTATTCTACATAACGTTTCTTTAATTATATTGAGTTGGCTACTATTCTTATAATCAAACTTGTTAATTTGTTCTTTAATCGTATCAATTTCATCTAACATAATTCTTGTTCTCGTTGCGCAAGTTGATCTATTGCCATTTTCATCTCCTACGTCGTTGTTAGCAATTCTAGTTCTAATTTCGGTTAATTCCTCGTTACGTACGCGTATAAATCGGCTTCAAATTTTAATTTTTGTCCTTTGCACCGTTTCATTCAAGATTCTGCGTAACCCCTTAGTTCGCAGGAGTATCATTTCTTCATCTTGAGTTTCTGTGTTTTGCGTATAAAAATTAATAAATCCTTCAATCGTGTCTAATTTTCTTTCACTCTTAGATCATCCATTTCGATATCACCATTAACATTGAATTCTTTCTCGGCGTTGGTGACGATGGTGGTGTTGTTGGTAACTTTCGACTTGGTTTTTTCCTAACTGATAGAACTTTTCCTAGTTCTTTTTTAAAGTTTTCATCTACATTTTTTGTATCTTAACTTTTCTAATACTTTTCCAGTCTTTTATACCCAATTGTTCTCTCATGAGATCTAACCTGGGCTATAGCCAGCTTTTAGCCGCTTCATTGGCTATTTAATTTAACGTAAGAAAGGTTTTTGTTTTGTTTAGCAATCGTCAGCCTAACTTTCCTCGTTCACTAAAAAGTATAAAATATACCCTCTTTCCAGCTATGAAAATTTTTCCCAATCTGGTATTTTGTTTAGTTCCAGCCTGTGTTCTTTTTACTATTCTATAAAAGTCATCAACTCGTGCACTATTCGATGATCTCATGCGCATCAGGTGCATTTTCTAATGCACCTAAACTTTTGTTTGTTTTTTGTTCTCTAATAAGGAGGACGTATTATAAGCTTCATCACTTAATTCATATTCTTCCGCATTATTACAGGTCAAACATTTCATCCTCTTCAAGATTTTGTAATAACGGATCTGCTTTCTATTAGATCGTGCCTCCTTCCGCCATTTACATAATTACTTTACATCTTTTATTTTAATAGTTTTATAACTCGCGTAACCAACTACACTTACACCAATAACGATAAATACCCCATCTCTCCTGTTTTTTTGATCTTCGCTAGAATGTAAAAATCTTCTAATCGCGGTTCTTCTTTACGTAAATCGAGAGGTAAATTTACTCATGTAGGTATTTGAAACCGCGAATATTCTTGCATCGCTTCGTTAATGTTATTAAAAGTTCTTATCGCGCCCGATTCTTTTTGTATTTTCTCATTAAATAATCTATATATTTTAAACGCTTTTACTAAATTCCGTCTCTAGCTTTTCGAAGATGTTCCAACGCTAAATCGTAAGTCGTTTATGTTCTTTACAACGCATTGCGTTACAGCGTAAATTACCAAATAAAATTCGATCCGAGTAAACACTAACGCATTAATGACCGCACCTCAACCATCATCGCTACAGATACCATTTTCTTTACAAAACATATAAAAAAAATTATTATATTTAACAACATTAAATATGACGAGTAATACGTACGGAGGATGCGCTAGATCCAAACAGAAGAATAAGAGAACCTCGAGGCGTAAAAGGAATGCGCCAAAAGTCGTCATTACAAACAATCCTGGAGTACCATAAATCGAAAATCAATTTGTTGACGGTTCGTTTAAGCTTCCAAATTTAGAATGAACGACGTCATCGTTCCTGAATACAACGCGATTAAGCTTTCAACATTGAACTCGTTAGCGTCAACGATGCAAAATAGAAACGATGGTATTAACAAAACATCGGTAGAGCTTATCAAAAACACATAGTAAATCATTAAATGGAAGGAAATGGGAAATATTTAGTTTAGACGATGCGTGATGTATTCAATTGTTACAAAGACGAATGGTTGACCAAAAGATCAGCGCGAAAATTTAGTGTATCAAGGAATCGAAACCGCCGAAACGTAATAACCTAAATGATGTGAGAATAGACGCTAGCGATATAAAGTTCCCGCAGGCAAAACGGTGGAGGCGGATAAAAGCTATCGCGGACGTATAAAATAAGGTATTACATTCCGCTGGATTTGAATTGTTAACCGATCATCAACCTTTACTATCAGTCGGGTATAGGAGATCGATTGACTTACGAACTCGTAAGTTTTAATAAATTTGAAAATGATCAAAAGCAATCGACGATAACGCAAAATATGTTATAAGTGGATTTCTTTAGAATTTGAGGTTGTTCATATGCCGGAACTCGCTAGAACAATTTAGAAATCAATACAGCGATAGGAAACGAGTATATTGTTTGATCGCGTACTGAGACAGATGTAACGTACGCACAACAAAAAGATACAATGTGGAATATAAATTTAAATACCCCGGCAAAGTATGAAAGGAATATTGTTTCTATTCAAAGAACCCGACGTGAAAGAAAGCAACAAGTTTTATAATCCGAAAATAACAAAGTTAGTATTACTATTCGAAGTTCCCCAATCAACCTACGCGCATGGAATGAAAAGATATCAACACAGGGAAGAGATTTCAAAATATGTTTGGTGAGTTCGAGAAAACAACACGCTTACATACGAGTTGCGCAAGCTCTAGATTTATCCAACGTCAAACTATCGAATTATTTACTTAATCGATACGGTGGTTTTTTTTAGATTTAAGAATCGAGTACCGATAAATGTATTACACGGAAGCGGAAGACGAGTGCAAAACTTATCCGAAGGAATTACCATTCAAATTGAAAAGAAGCTGAGAGTGCGGGAATTGAACTAAACATGTATATTTTATTATCATGGACGCGTTAACTAAATATTCAAAACTCTGCGTTTCGAATCGGGTTTATTATTAACAACATCGAGTGAGTTATTAAAAAAACGTTTAATATTAAAAAGAAAATGTTACTTAAATATCCACATGCCTGCGTTAATTTGCGATTGACAAACGTGATGTGGTAAAACTGAATTTTATTTTTAAATTTATTACAAAATGAATATTTAAAAATTTTGAAAATATCGTTGTTATGCCCTACCATTTTCAAACAATGATGGCATTTTACAAAATAGAAAAATGGGTTCTAAAACGACGATAACGTGCACACGTTAATGATTTAAACGACATATCGCTGAATAGGGCTATACAAATTTATAGCGAGACGCTTTCAAAAAATAAAGAAACGTTGTTTATTATGAGACGACGATTGAAGCGCGGAGCCGCTAAAACATGCATTATAAAAAATACGACGAGAATAATAAATGTATGATCACGCAATTGGCTTTTAGCGGTACACGATGACACAGCTGTTGGATCTTTTCACAAAAAATATAATAGCGTATTGCGAAAGATTTTAGAGAACAACTCAAATGGATATGTTTATTTTATTGTAAAGATAGGGAGACCTCGTACGAGAATTGTCTTAGAGAAAATGATGTTATACCAACTCGCGAGGTTGAGAATGGAAATTCATGAACAATTAAAAGAGCAACGTCGTAAACGTCGTAATCAATTTTAAAACGACCAGCTACCGGTTGGAAAATAATGCGTGACTGAGAGGATTACCGTCAAGTCGTTGGCGATCAGGTTAAGGGCAATTACTGAGTTGGTCAAGGGATACATTACGAGTTATGAGGGTACTACCCATAGGTCAAGGAGTAATTACGAGTTGGTTAAGGGTACTACGAGTTGGTTACCCATAGGTCAAGGGTACCACGAGTTGGTTGGGCGGGTATCATTACGAGTTGGGTTATGGAGTGTAATTACCCACAGGTCAAAAGCGGGTAATTACGAGCTGGTTAAGGGTAATTACGAGTTGAGTTTACCCATAGGTCAAGGGGTAATTACGAGTTGGTTACCCATAGGTCAAGAGCGATCCCCCATAGGTCAAGGTAATTACTCATAGGTCAAAGAGCAATTACTTTTGGGTCACAAAGCACCATTTACTCTAGGTCAAGAGTAATTATGAGTTGGTTACCCATAGGTCAAGAGGTAATTACGAGTTGGTTAAGGGTATTTAATAAATATTATAAAGCATATTTATAAATATGAATGTTGAACGAGTATTTACGAACGTAAATGTTGAACAAGTAAATGATTTTATATATAATCTTAACCAACTCGTAAATACCGCGAAAGAAAGACAAGAATTAGTACAAGTATTAACGATAAAAAGAAAAAAGGTATATTTAATAGTATAGATGCTGAATGAGTAAAAGATCTAATGTTAAATCTTAACGAGCTTTTCAACGTCGATGGGTTATCTAAACTAATTATTGGTTCCTATATTTTTTAATAAATATTATTAATAAATGGAAGATGTACATAAGATATTAAACGAAAATATACAGACGCCACTCGTTAACGACGTTAGCGTCAACGACGATAGCTTATTATTGAAAAAAAAATTACGTCTTTTATAGGTCGTACAGGAGGAGACTCTAAAAAGTTTTTCGGTAAAGAACTAAGCGTTAGTGATATTGAAGCTTTGAGCGAGCAAGAGCGAGAAGTATTACACGCGCAATACGAAACTAAATTAGGTCGCGATATTACTCAGTCTTTAGGTAGCACCATTATAACGCTATACGCCTAAACTATTGGGGCTTAGTTTAAATCGTATTGATTTGTATACATAAATTTCAAATTGATGATGAAGGTAAATTAATTTCAGATTTAGAAAAGATCCGTTCATTAATAGCATGCTTAATACAGTGTTGTGTGAAATATACCCAAGTACGGTATGTTTCTCGCTCGATCAGCGTTTCGCTGATTACAGCAAAACATTTAAAAAGAAAAGAAGAAACATTATCTTCAATTGATAATAAAAAAGCGATGGAGACCAACGAGCAAACGACTGTGCCTCAGGAGGTTGCGCAACCTCAAGAAACACCAAAGACAGTGACGAAACCAGCGACTAAACAAAAAAAACCAAACAGAGTTGCGGCTGGAAAAAAACTAGCCGAAATTAACAAAAAGAAAAAACTACAACTCGCTAAACCCGCGAAAAGCGTTAAACTCGATAGCGAAGGTTATAAAGAAAACAACTCGATGAGCGATGGAACGAGTTACAATTATTTTTATATAGCTTTTGGTTTAGCTATTGGAGGTATCGCTTATTTCTTGTTTAGAAGCAACTCGGAACCCGTTAAACTCGCTAGAGAACCCGTTAAACTCGCTAGAGAACCCGTTAAACTCGCTAGCGTTTCACCACCAGAGAAACTCGGTGTTTTTGAAATGGAATAAAAAGTTTTTTTTATATTTAACGATTATAAACATGTCTTCAATGCCTATAAATACGAAAACGATCGCCGATACAATTTATCACAGCTCAGTTATGACTCTTTTAGTAATTTTATATAGCATGCTAGGTGAAAAAATATTTAAAATGAAACCAGCCGATTTAGGAAAATTGGATATAAAAGACGGGTTAAAACTAACCGCGACGATTGGATTAAGCGGTGCGACGCAAATGTGGTTAGTTAAACAAGGAATTTTACCAAATTCGCTCATGCCCGCCGAATAATGTTAAGAATAATATTTATAAATATTAAATGGATGAACGAAAACTATCCAACGCTTATTATAGTCCGAGAGGATACTACAAAGGTCAATCAGCAATCAGCAAGCTAGCTAAAGAAACTAAAGTAAATGTAAAACTCGTTCGACGATGGATAAAAAAGCAAGCGTTGTGGCAAATGTATTTACCCTATCCTAAATATATTCCGAGACCAACTAGTAGTAATAGCTCGCTCGAAAAACCAAACGAGGTTCATCAAGCAGACTTGTTGTTTCTTCCGCACGACAAAGTCGGTAGAATTACGTACAAGTACGCGTTAACCGTCGTGGATGAAGCTAGCAGATTTAAAGAAGCGCAACCTTTAATCGATAAAACAGCCGCGCGAGTCAGCGATGCTTTTGAAAAAATTTACAAACGATCGCCGTTGGTTTGGCCTAAAATTATAAAAGTCGACCCCGGAAAAGAATTTATGAGCAGCGTTAATGCTTTGATGAGTGAGCATCGAGTTGAAATTCAAGCGAGGAGAGGTTGGAAATCACAGAGCTCAGGGTGTCGTTGAGAGATTTAATAGAACTTTGAGCGAAAGATTATTTTCGCATCAATACGGTCAAGAAATTGTTACCGAAGCGAGAAATAGAGAATGGGTTAAAAGATTACCTGCGGTCGTAAAAGCGTTAAACAACGAGACGACGCGACTGATTAACTCGAAACCAAAAGACGCTATTAAGAAAAGTAGCGTTGAGCAAAATCCAGCATCACCGGGTAAAAAGAATGAAAAAAGAATTCCATTAAACTCGCTAGTTCGTTATTTATACGCGCCGGGTGAAGCTGAAAAAGATACGAGACGTAGAGCGACCGATCCTATATGGAGTTTAAAAATTTATAGAATATCTAAAACGATGAAGGCTGCGAATCAACCCATATTGTATTATGTAGAAGGAGGCCCAGCTCGTAGTTTTGTAAGAGAAGAAATACAAATTATTCCTAGAGATACGATGAATCCACCGAAACGTTAATCAAACGATTATCACCGTAAGCAAGAGTGCGTTTTCCGTTTTCTAAAATCCATTTCTTTGTGCTTAGAGGATCGAGCGATTTTTTATTTACTCGAGTTGTATATAGTCTATGTTTTTCGTGCCTAATAAAATTCATAGGGTGATGTAGAGTTTTTTTTAATGATAAAACTTGTTTAAATGTGTTGTATTCAATCTTGTTTTTTAAAACTTGTCTTTTAACTCCTTTAGCTTTTTTTATTTCGTCTTTGTTTGATAAAAGTATCGAATACATTTTGGGTCTTAAACAAACAACTTCAGAAATTACAGTTTTCGCACACTCGTCTTTCATTTTACCGATCACTTTTTTGTTTTCTTCAGAAAACAGAAAATTACTCTTGTCGTAATTACTAAAATCGTATAAATGCTTGTCTTTTTTCATATCTTTGTAAACATCTTCCGTTTTAATTTCCAATAATAAGCTATCTGTATCCGTGTAAATCAACTCACAATCGTTACCGTATTTTTGCTTGAAATGATTGTAATAAAAATCGTACATGAAAACCTTGGATAAATCTAGTATACTCATTCCTACGTAAATCGGGCGGTTGAGCTTGAGTTTTGTTTTGTGCATGTGAATCGCAACCAAATCATTATCGAAAATCCTAGCCTCTGCAAAATTTGGTATCGCGATGAGCCTGCGAATTTCATTTTCCGCTTTTGGATCGTTTAATCGCTTCAAATTTACGTTGACGCGATTTCGTACATTTTCCATCGTTTTTCCAAAAACCGAATTGTTCATGAGTTTGTACAAATCTTTTTCAAATTCACTCGTCGCATCTTTTCTTAATCGTGTATTTAAATCAATGTACGATTTCATCCAACACGATTCGTTAAATTCTAAAACTTTGTGAATTTTACCAAGCTTCATACCGAGTTGCGTATACAATTGTAAATTATGATAATGAAGCACGTAGTTTTTCTTGTTGTATAAATTTGGTACTAATTTAACAACGTTTGGAGCGGGCTTATCTTTTAGTAAATTCTTTTGATACGGTGACATCCATTCTTTCGGTACTATCAACGACTCTGGCGCTAGTGGAAACGCGGTGTGAGAATCGTGTAAAATGTTTGGATATTCTAAATCAACCTCTAAAATGTATCCTTTATTGTTTTTAAATCCTTGGCTCTCGAGTTGCTTAATTTGTTTTTCGCTCAACCATTTAAAATTACCGGTCGGTAAAGGTTGACTCATAGCGTAGCCGTATAAATTATTAGCGTCTAAATATGTAATGTAACTCGATGGTTTCGTTTTATCGTAATCGTCTAAATATACATTATTTGCTTTCGCGTATCGTTTACTCACCATGCACGTTCCTCCTCGCGTGCCTTTTTCAATAAACAAATGCATGTCGATATCGGTAAACAAATCTAAATTTTGTTTCGAATGTTTCAACAAAGCGTCCCAACTTAGCCCAGGACTCGTATAATAATGAGCAGGATCTAAACCGTACTGTTTTAAACAAGTATTACGAAAGTTTTCAAATACGTCCGCCAACAAGCAAGTATCGGTACGCACATACAAATCGTGATAATCTCCTAAATTTTTACAATCAAAAACGCTGTAAACGTTTTTAGCGTGCTCGTATTGTTGTTGGTTGATGTGTTGACAGTTTAGACTACTGTAAAAAGACGCTTGCGAAGGAAGTCGCGTTTCTTTGAAACGCTCAAAAGAGTCCATGTACTCGTAAGGATAAATATCCTTGCTTTTTAAAAGATTGAATTTTTAAACATTGGGTTCGAGTTTTAATTGGGAAAAACGAAGCTAGTAAAAATTGAGCGCTGTCTATAAATCGTAGTTGATTAATATCGAAAGAAATATACTTTTCGATATTGTTTGGAATACACTTTATTTTTCCCTCGATGAGACCGGCGATCTGCATAATGAGATGAGAGTCGTAACCTCGCAAATTATGAAATACGACTGGAATAAAAGTTTTGTTTGGTTTTAAACTGAGTTGAAAATTACACCAATTATGCGCAGCGCCTCTATATTTTCCGGTAATGTGACAATGATCTCTAACTCGAGTATGCTTGCCTTCAGGGTCATTAAAAAATTTCTTTTCGCATACCCAACACTCGCTAGCAGAGTCGTAATCTCGCCAGTCTTCTTCAGTCATGTTTAATTTTTTAGGATTTTTAAATATCTCGTTGATCTTTTCTACTTCTTTTTGTAACTCATTTAAAACATGTTTAGATGCGTCTTCTCCCCTGTACGTGTGGGGAAAACTACTTGTACCGTCGCAACAAACAACGACGTACGAATAACCGCAAACGATGTGTTCTTGTAGTCTCGTAGTATTAGTAGAGTTTACATCGTCGATCTTTTTAATAATACTTTCAAAGTCGGCGTATATTACGAATGGAACTTTCATCTTTTTATAAAAATTTATAAACTTGAATTTATCGTTTTTACCCTTTTCAGGCATTTCGATAGTCGTCGGTCTGTTGTTTATTCCCTTACACATTTCTTTATGCTTTTCGAGATATAATTCCGTTGAGAAACCCTGTAAACATCTCAAACAAAAATGTTTACGGTTGTGATGATTCGTTTGATCGTAAAGTAGTTTATTCACGTCTTTAATCCAAACGTAGTGAGATTTTTCTTCAGCGTGAATCAATAGTAAATTTATGCGATCCATCTCTGCCGGTTGATCGCTAATTCGATAAACCATTATCACGTTTGACTCACAACCCAAAACGTTTATAGCTATATCGTTTTGTTTTTCTACTCGCTTAATTTGATTGAGGGGTGTAGGCGCGTCAATGTTGTTAAAATTAAAACCGTCCTTTATCGAATATTTAGAAATTCTAAATGAATTTATTATTATTACTTTTTCAATTGGAATGTTTAATTCTATCGATTTTTCTTTATGTTTATTATAACAACGAATCGCCCACCGCAAACAATCGTCGTCTTTGTTTTTTACGTTAATGCACGCTATTTTATTTTTAATATAATCACACAGAACGATATAAGAACCTCCTCTCAAAGGTTGATATTTTGCTATTCTTATATTCATTCCTTCGATACGATCTACTACCCATCCACTACCCTCATTAGTGTATTTTTCTAAGGCTTCTTGAATTTGCGAAATGATTGTATTGAGTTCATTTTCGATATTGTTTAAATTCAATAAAACAATTTGCCCCTTATTATGAAAAAATGCTGTGGTAAAATCGTCTGTGTCAGCCAAGTTTTCTTTGAATAATTTAATTTGTATGTATATCATAAACTTGAATGATTTAAAATCTTTTAGGTCCTTTTTTAGCTCGACTATAATCTTTGGAGTTACATCTCTCCAAAAAACATTTAAATCTTTTTCTTTGCTGTGATTCAACGGAACCGTCATTACATGTTGTCGTAAATATCTACCACCGCTAATAAAAGGGTTAAATCTCAACTTTGTTTCTCTACCGAGAAACCTTTTAATAGCGTTAATGTAGTCTTTTTTAATCAACCCCTTGTTTGCCCCAGAACCGTGTAGCGGTAGCTCAATATTTTTAACTGCTACGAGCTCTCGTAATTCCTCTAAATTTAATTCATACAATGGCTTTGGTTTTTGTTGATTTATATACTTTTTAACCGCGTTGTACCAACTACGTTTATCAACTCTATTCTTGCTGTTTTTCACGATCATTATTCGACCAATGCGTTGTCGCGTAAAATCTTTCAATTGTTTCAATGTCCATTTCGATAAATATTTCATTGTAGTCATCTTTATTATACAACTAGATAATAGTTATTTCATTATCTCACTTTTTTAAGTCTCTTTTTTAAATATAGTTTTGGCCTCATCGATTTTTTAAAGTCTCTTTTTTGTTTAAGTATTTTTATCTCATCGTTATCAAACAATTTATTTTTTGATGACGATGATGACGTCATCTCTTTTTAAAAACTACGCTAAAACCTCATCGATTTTTTGGTGAGGTTTTAGCGCCACCAAAAAATCTTTTTTTGAGATTTTTTAAAATATCTTTAAAAAAAATAAAATTGTTTTAATTCTGAAAATATGATTTTTTAGGGGATGAATCGAATCACTCATCTAACATACTACTAGTACTGACCGGGCCCGACGTTGCTTAACTTCGATGATCGGACGAGAACCGGTGTATTTAACGTAGTGTGGCCGTAGACGAATATCATAGGAATTGTTTTAAGTTTAAACTATTGATACCTGCTCTTCAACCAAAATAAAAGTCTACGGCACCCGGTATTGCCATGCGGTCTCCCATCCAAGTACTGACCGGGCCCGACGTTGCTTAACTTCGGTGATCGGACGAGAACCGGTGTATTCAACGTAGTGTGGCCGTAGACGAATATCATAGCAATTGTTTTAAGTTTAAACTATTGATACCTGCTCTTAAAACCAAAATAAAAGTCTACGGCAGCGGGTATTTATAGGCGCTCTCCCATCCAAGTACTGACCGGGCCCGACGTTGCTTAACTTCGGTGATCGGACGAGAACCGGTCTATTCAACGTAGTGTGGCCGTAGACGAATATCATAGCAATTGTTTCATGTTTAAACTATTGATACTTGCTCTTCAACCAAAATAAAAGTCTACGGCACCCGGTATTCCCAGGCGGTCTCCCATCCAAGTACTGACCGGGCCCGACGTTGCTTAACTTCGGTGATCGGACGAGAACCGGTGTATTCAACGTAGTGTGGCCGTAGACGAAAATCATGGCAATTGTTTCATGTTTAATCTATTGATACCTGCTCTTCAACCAAAATAAAAGTCTACGGCATCCAGTATTCCCAGGCGGTCTCCCATCCAAGTACTGACCGGGCCCGACGTTGCTTAACTTCGGTGATCGGACGAGAACCGGTGTATTCAACGTAGTGTGGCCGTAGACGAATATCACGGCCATTGTTTTATGTTTAAACTATTGATACCTGCTCTTCATCCAAAACAAAAGTCTACGGCACCCGGTATTCCCAGGCGGTCTCCCATCCAAGTACTGACCGGGCCCGACGAAGCTTATCTTCAGTGATCGGACGAGAACCGGTGTATTCTTTTTTTTCTTTTTTTTCTCTGAGATGGAGTCATTGTAACCCCATTTATTACATATCAACAAACCACAACAATGCACAATAATTGATACATAAAATCTTGCACGCAAAATAACTACTTTTTTTAGAATACTTAAACTATTACAAAGGTGAAAACATTAATAAATGTAAAATTAAAATATTTTCAACCCATTTGATTGAAGCAGAGATTTTGTTTTTAAAAAATTGAAACTAATGATTTTGTTTTTAACTGAACATAATGCACTATTTCTAGTGTACAGTTTTTTTAAATCTTCTTCATTCAGTCGTTTGTTTTCGAAGGTGATATTGCGTTTCAAATTCCTTTTATACTCTGGTAGAATATATCGTCTATTTGATGTCTTATTTAGAGCTAATTCACATCGAATATTCCAAATTATTTGATGTAACCTGCACACCAGTAGTAAAGCTATATCTTCCATACCCTCTCCATTGCCCATGATTCTGTCGCAATCATTTAAATACAAGGTTTTCTTCCCTGTATACTTTTTCAATAAATGCTCAACAAAAATCCATGCTTCTAGATGTTTTTCGCAATACAAAAATAAGTGTTCAATAGTTTCGATTTCTTTGTTACATAATAGGCATTTGTTATCTACAGTAATTTTCATTTTATACAATTTATCTTTTGTTGGCAAAATTCTATGTTTTAATCTGAACCAAAGGTCTCTGTCAGTTTGGTCAATTAATTTATTATAACCCTTCTTGCAAATTAGTTCCCAGTCGAATTTAGTAACCCTATTAAACAAACATTCCCATCTTTTTTTCGGCAGTAGGCTCTGCAAATGTCTTTGCTACAAGGTTTTGGTACAATTGCTTTGTGGTCAATTTGGAAATCGGTACAAAATCGTTGTCCCTCTGATAATCTTTAATTTCTAGAACTTTGCTGACATGAACTGGCGGACCTTCCCTGTTTTCTTTCAGTAGCGATGGATTAATGTTTTTCTTAAGTCTCGCTATAATTTTTCCAGCATTTGAAACCCTTAAATTACATTGTTGTGTAATGTTCTTGTCATTTTGACCATCTGATAAAATTTGACCAAGTTGGTAAAAACCGTTAGCTTTCAAAACGTTACTATTCAATTTCTTATGTTTATTACCTGTTATTATATTGTTATTCCAAAGAGGAATGGCATGGGCCTCAACATACTTGTTACACAAATGTTAATTCTTCCTTCCATACACTTGAAAGCTTTTAATAATTTCTCTGTAAAATGTTGTGGTTTGATTATTACCTTTATATTTTCTAGTGTATACCATTCCTAAATCATAATTGCTCGCTCTGTTTAACCAGTAATCGAAATATTGTTTCCATTTTCCCGTTTCTGTATTATACCTTTTTAACCATTTTATTTTCAGGCTCTTCAATTTATGTTCAGTGTTCATTAGACCTGTACCTCCTTTGTCTATTTGACCTCTGACAGTATCCCTCTTAATTTTATCTGGTTTCCCAGACCAATAAAAGTCAAATATTATGTTATCAATTGTTTTATTGTTTCTTTTGTCACAGGGTAGAATACTCCTAAATATGAAATCCCAGCTCCAATATAGCTGTTAACAATAACCGCTTTTACCTCTTAGAGTAAGATCTCTCTCTTAAAATCTGTTTAGGTTCTTTTAAATTTGTTTATCTGAGGATCCCAGTTATCATGTTCAGTAACTTGGTTCCCAAAGTTAATACCTAAGATCTTTAATTTTGTCATTGACCCACTTGTAACCCCCAGGTTTGTCAGTTCTAGTTTTCCAAGTTCCCAACCACAACCCTGTGGTCTTTGTTGGTTAATCTTTGACCCGGTTCCCTCACTGAAAATCTTCAGTATATTTGTCAATATTTGAAATTCCTCATTATTTGTGAGAAAACAGTGGTGTCATCGGCATGTTGAACAACCTTAACAGTGTCTTTGGTTCTGGGAATTATAATTCCTTTCAAATTATTTTCAAATCTAATAAGGCTTGCGGAGTCCTTCGGCGCATATAGCGTACAACAACAAAGGGGACAGGGACAACCTTGCCTTATACCTCTTGTAACACTAAAGGGTTTCCCCTATAAAATTATTGACTATGACACAGCTCATGGGATGATTATACAGCATCTTAATCCAGTCAATTAGTCCATCCGGTATGCCCCAATTTTCCCATGATTTCATACATATACCTCCATTCAATTTTTGTCAAAAGCTTTTCTTGATCAATACTCAAAACTGCTGCTTTTTTGCCATTATAATTAATGTCATCTACTACATCTCTCAGAATCATTAGGTTGTTATGAATATTTCTACCATGAACTCACAGGTTTGTTCCTCTCCTATGAGGGTCGGCATGACTTTACGTAACCTGTTGGTCAGTACTTTCGAGATAATCTTATAATCTACTGTTAGAAGGTTAACAAGCGCCAATTTTTCAAATCGTCTCGTTCTCCCTTGTTTTTATAAATCAGTCTTATTAATGCAGTGTTCATGGTACATGACAGGACCCCATTTCTTTACATGCTTTGATAATTTCTAACAAATCGTCTTTTAAAATGGACCAGAAGGTTAAATAGATTCGACAGTCAGACCATCAATACCCGGTGATGTGTTTTTTGTTCATTTGCCTGATCGCATAACTCAGTTCAGTTTTCGTTTATGTCTTCTTCAGATCCTTGGGATTGTCTATGTTCTTAGTTTGAACAGCATTGATAATTGTTTCCATCTCTTCAGTATTTATCATATCTGAGGTATACAGATTCCTATAGAATTCATTTACACATTTAACCATAGGCACAGGTTTATCAAGTGTATTGCCTTGATTATCTTTAATTGCTTTTATCGTGTTATATTGGTTTTGTTGTTTTTCGATGGAAAGGAAAAATTTGCTAGGTTTCTCCCCCTTAGTTTTCTTTCTAATGCGGGTTCTGACTTGTGCTTTTTCCCATTCCTCAATTTCATATGCCTTTAGGTTACTTTTGATTTCATTTAACAATTCATGGTTATTGTTATTTGGTTTTTCAATAAGACGAAAGTATTGTTTTTGCAGTTTGTCTCTTTGTGTTTTTTTGGAATTTGCCTTTTCCACACCATATTCTCTCAAAATTTCTTTAATTTTATATTTTCCCATTTCCCACCAATCGATGATGTTGTCAAGTTTGCATTTTTTTGTTTTCCAAAATCTCCACAAATTATCAACTCTGTTAATACAATCTTGATCTTTAAGACTCTCGTTATTACAAATCCACCTTCCATGCCCTCTGACTGTCATACTTTCTGTTAACCTAATGGTGATTGCATTGTGATCTGAAAATCCTATGGCACTGACACAAACATTATGGGTTTGGCTTTGAAGCTCATCAGACATTAGAATGTAATCTATTCTACTAGGTTTTTTTTTTCCTTTGTGGTAATAAGTAAACCCTTCTTTGTTGGGGTAAACCGTTCGCCAGATATCAATTAATTTGTTTTGTTGAAGTAAATCAATCAATGATGTACAACTCTTATCTTTACTCACCCCTTTATCAATTTGACAATTCAAATCTCCTCCTATGATACACTTATTGCAATTGATAATATGGTGGTTCACTTCTTGGAAAACATTTTTTCTAGGATACATATCATTTGGTGCGTAAGCAGACATTAACGTTATTGTTTGTCCATTCCACTGAATATCTCCCATAACCCATCTACCCTCTTTGTCAGTTTTGGTATTAATAAGTTTGTGACTAATTTTATTGGAAATTAAAATCGCAACCTCCCGTGAATTTCTGAGACCGTGACTAAATATAATGTCCCCACCCCATTGCTTCTTCCATAAGCTTTCATCCTTGTCCTCACTATGGGTTTCTTGTAGAAAGGCAACAGTGATCTTTTTACGTTCCAAATATTCAAAAACAACATTCCGTTTTATGTTATCTCTCAATCCGTTGCAATTAATTGATGTAATAACCAGTGTCATTAAGAGCCACAGAGTGAGAACAAATTTGAACATTTTTTTAATAATTTCAAATATTAATATACATTTAGACTTGCTGTTTTAATTATCTCTTTTTCCTCTTCCTCTTCCTCTGCTTTTCGGGAGCTCGTATGGTGAAGCACGATTCTGTTGAGTTGTGGTTCCGCTTCCCCGTTTCTTTCTAGCTTTCTTTCCAACTTTCGTAACCCAATGTGTTTCTCCTTCTCGCCTATTCCTCTCCTTCGTGTACCATAACATCTTCATGAACATTATCTTCTTGAGGATCACTTTGATGATTATTCTTGTCCGTTTCGGCCCCCGTTGTATTAGATGGTTTGAAAGTTGTCATCTTCTTGACCTGTCACTGCATATCGCTTTCGCCTGTGTGGTTTTGGCTGGTTGACTTGTCACTGTCGTACTCGTAGTAGGGAGTTGTAGTCTGGCCGTTTCTAGTGTTGTTTGATGTCATGTCCTCCGGTGTTGTTGTACTCTGTACTGTTGCCTCGTGTGCTTTTGTTTTTTATCTTCGGATTTCTCACTTTCGTTGTTTTCTTTTTCCTCATTATCGTGTATATCTTCTTCTTCCTCTTCGTCAATGGTTTCTGCTTTTCTCTTTTTCTATGCTTTGTGTGTTCTCTTCTCTTCATCCGTATTAGTGTCATATGGGTCGTCATATTTTCCTCTTTCTTCTTGTATAGAGACGGACGATGGAGCGTCACTTTCTTCCTTTTCTCGTTGTTCGTGCCAACCGGCTCTGTGATCATGGCTATCATACAAAGCACCTTCCTCTTAACTCACAGTTTCTTGCTATATGACCGGGTTGGTTGCATATCTTACATGTTCCTCTGTTGTCCTTTATATCGTATTGAAGAGTGAAACCGCCAACTTTCACATAGCTTGGGATTGCTTTTTCATGTTCTTTACAAGCACGCTTTTCCCCGGTTTCGATTTCATTGTCGAAATCATGCATTTGTCTTCTGATGTTAACAACAGTTCCGTACGGTAAAGTGCTGTCGTAACCACCTCGTCACTCATTTCGTATGGGACTTTAATGTACACCACTGCGGAGTTCCTGACATTAGCACTTTCACATTGGATTAACATACCTGAAGTTTTATCCCTTGCATACAATTTTTCAACTGTGTATGTCGTTGTCGAAGGTGATATTAAACCATCCGTTTTCTAATGGCGATATACATTTCGTTGTGCTAACGGTGTTCAGTTCTCTATGAATTGCCACGTACACTTCCTCTGACGTAATATTTAGATTTCTTGCTTGGAAACGTATTGTGTTTGGCCTCTTGAGCGTAGGCCGTTCTCCACCTCTATGGGCATACATTGTAATACAAAAAAGGCGTCGGTGGATTGAACCACCGAGCCTTGGAGTTTCTGCCTCTAAATCACAGTTAGCCTGAAGGGTTCACGAATATAATTAAAGAAAACGTAGAAAATACCGTAGAAATGAAAACGATTTGCAATAGTATGCTAACTGCAGGAGTGCTAGATTTTCCGGAGCTCCGTCAAAAACACGTCTGTCCCGGACGAGAACCGGTGTATTCAACGTTGTGCGGCCGTAGACGAATATCATAGCAATTGTTATAAGTTTAAACTATTGATACCTGCTCTTCAACCAAAATAAAAGCCTACGGCACCCGGTATTCCCAGGCGGTCTCCCCATCCATACTGACCGGGCCCGACGTTGCTTAATTTCGGTGATCGGACGAGAACCGGTGTATTCAACGTTGTGTGGCCGTAGACGAATATCATAGCAATTGTTTTAAGTTTAAACTATTGATACATGCTCTTCAACCAAAATAAAAGTCTACGGCACCCGGTATTCCCAGGCGGTCTCCCATCCAAGTACTGACCGGGCCCGACGTTGCTTAACTTCGGTGATCGGACGAGAACCGGTGTATTCAACGTAGTGTGGCCGTAGACGAATATCATAGCAATTGTTTCATGTTTAAACTATTGATACCTGCTCTTCAACCAAAATTACAGTCTACGGCATCCAGTATTCCCAGGCGGTCTCCCATCCAAGTACTGACCGGGCCTACGTTGCTTAACTTCAGTGATCGGACGAGAATCGGTATATTCAACGTAGTGTGGCCGTAGACGAAAATCATGGCAATTGTTTCATGTTTAAACTATTGATACCTGCTCTTCAACCAAAATAAAAGTCTACGGCATCCAGTATTCACAGGCGGTCTCCCATCCAAGTACTGACCGGGCCCGACGTTGCTTAACTTCGGTGATCGGACGAGAACCGGTGTATTCAACGTAGTGTGGCCGTAGACGAATATCACGGCCATTGTTTTATGTTTAAACTATTGATACCTTCTCTTCATCCAAAATAAAAGTCTACGCACCGGGTATTCATAGGGCCTCTCCCATCCAAGTACTGACCGGGCCCAACGTTGCTTAACTTCGGTGATCGGACGAGAACCGGTGTATTCAACTTTGTCTTTCAGTAGACGAATATCATTGGAATTGTTTTAAGTTTAAACTATTGATACCTGCTCTTCAACCAAAATAAAAGTCTACGGCACCGGTATTTGCCATGCGGTCTCCCA
>CM055818.1:36060847-36193343 GCA_029582265.1 Zoroaster sp. YZ-2022 | reverse complement strand
CGAGTACACTTGGATGGAGAGAGCCCCTATGAATACCGGGTGCCGTAGACTTTTATTTTAGTTGAAGAGCAGGTATCCAATAGTTTAAACATGAAACAATTGTTATGATATTCGTCTACGGCCACACTACGTTGAATACAACCGATTCTCGTCCGATCACCGCAGTTAAGCTTCGTCCAGGGCCCGGTCAGTACTTGGATGTGGAGACCGCCTGGGAATACTGGATGCCGTGGTGACTTTAATTTTTGGTTGAAGAGCAGGTATCAATAGTTTTAAAACATGAAACAATTGCTATGATATTTCGTCTGCGGTCAACACACTATGTTGAATACACCGGACCTTCTCGTCCGATCACCGAACCTAAGCTTCGTCGGGCCCGGCCAGTACTTGGATGGGAGCCCGCGTGGGAATACCCGGTGCCGTAGACTTTTATTTTGGTTGAAGAGCAGGTATCAATCGTTTAAACATAAAACAATGGCCGTGATATTCGTCTACCGCCACACTACGTTGAATACACCGGTTTTCGTCCGATCACCGAAGTTAAGCAACGTCGGGCCCGGTCAGTACTTGGATGGGAGACCGCATGGGAATACCGGGTGCCGTAGACTTTTATTTAGGTTGAAGAGCAGGTATCAATAGTTTAACCCTGCACGGCGCCGGCACAAAATTCATGCGCGGTTGCACCATGGTACTGTTTGAAACAGTACCTGGGGGTTTGGGCGTAATAATCATGTGGGGTGAGCACAATCCTTTATCAAAAGTGTTAATTATAAGAATAGAAGTAGTCTGGGCCCAACCCAACATATTTTTAGCCAAAATTTATTTTAATTTTTTATAAAAAAATAATGAATTACTGACAAAAGTCAGAGTTTTTTTCTAAATCAATTTTTTCCGACTTTATTGTGATGCTCATCTGACTGGAACAATTACAGGTAATAGTGATCAATTATTATTTGCAAATAATTATTCCCAATCACCACCCTACAACCCCCCCCCCCTCCCCCAGTCAACAATAACTATCCACAGTCTGAGCTTATTTTTTAGATCAAAGGTCCCTATGAAGCGCAAAACCAAAATCCATGCGCGGTTGCACCATGGTACTGTTTGAAACAGTACATGGGGTTTGGGCATTCATGCAACAGCCGCCGGCTAAAGTAAATACAACTCCTAAACCAAAGTCTGGCCCAAGCTTGATAATCTGAGCTTATTGTGTACATCAGAAGTACCACCACATGCCTTGAAGGTTTATTTCCATTGAGCCAGTGACAGGATGATTGATTGCCTGATAAGCACTTAGTGTACATGTAAACATATGGCAGTACCATGGATAGTCTGGGCTGTACCAAGTTGTGCCTCGAAAATCTGTGTGATGCTGACCACTGATAGGTTAACAGGGGCTCTCACTATAGTTCTAGCTATGTCTGAATAGGGAACTTACGGAGAATGAAAAAATTTGGCCCAGGCAATTAAGAGAAACCCGTTAATTACAAAAAAGCGACTGTTGTAAACAGTACATGCGCTGCGCTCAGGGTTAAACTTAAAACAATTGCTATGATATTCGTCTACGGCCACACTACGTTGAATACACCGGTTCTCGTCCGATCACCGAAGTTAAGCAACGTCGGGCCCGGTCAGTACTTGGATGGGAGACCGCATGGGAATACCGGGTGCCGTAGACTTTTATTTTGGTTGAAGAGCAGGTATCAATAGTTTAAACATAAAACAATTGACTTGATATTCGTCTACGGCCACACTACGTTGAATACACCGGTTCTCGTCCGATCACCGAAGTTAAGCAACGTCGGGCCCGGTCAGTACTTGGATGGGAGACCGCCTGGGAATACCTGGATGCCGTAGACTTTTATTTTGGTTGAAGAGCAGAGTATCAATAGTTTAAACATAAAACAATGCCCATGATATTCGTCTACGGCCACACTACGTTGAATACACCGGTTCTCGTCCGATCACCGAAGTTAAGCAACGTCGGGCCCGGTCAGTACTTGGATGGGAGACCGCCTGGGAATACTGGATGCCGTAGACTTTTATTTTGGTTGAAGAGCAGGTATCAATAGTTTAAACATGAAACAATTGCTATGATATTCGTCTACGGCCACACTACGTTGAATATACCGGTTCTCGTCCGATCACCGAAGTTAAGCAACGTCGGGCCCGGTCAGTACTTGGATGGGAGACCGCCTGGGAATACCGGGTGCCGTAGACTTTTATTTTGGTTGAAGAGCATGTATCAATAGTTTAAACTTAAAACAATTGCTATGATATTCGTCTACGGCCACACTACGTTGAATACACCGGTTCTCGTCCGATCACCGAAGTTAAGCAACGTCGGGCCCGGTCAGTACTTGGATGGGAGACCGCCTGGGAATACCGGGTGCCGTAGACTTTTATTTTGGTTGAAGAGCAGGTATCAATAGTTTTAAACATAAAACAATTGCTATGATATTCGTCTACGGCCACACTACGTTGAATACACCGGTTCTCGTCCGATCACCGAAGTTAAGCAACGTCGGGCCCGGTCAGTACTTGGATGGGAGAGCCCCTGGGAATACCGGGTGCCGTAGACTTTTATTTTGGATGAAGAGCAGGTATCAATAGTTTAAACATAAAACAATGGCCATGATATTCGTCTACGGCCACACTACGTTGAATACACCGGTTCTCGTCCGATCACCGAAGTTAAGCAACGTCGGGCCCGGTCAGTACTTGGATGGGAGACCGCCTGGGAATACCGGATGCCGTAGACTTTTATTTTGGTTGAAGAGCAGGTATCAATAGTTTAAACATGAAACAATTGCTATGATATTCGTCTCCCGGCCACAATGTTGAATACACCGGTTCTCGTCCGATCACTGAAGCTAACGTCGGGCCCGGTCAGTACTTGGATGGGAGACCGCATGGAAATACCGGGTGCTGTAGACTTTATTTTGGTTGAAGAGCAGGTATCAATAGTTTAAACATAAAACATTATGATATTCGTCTACGGCCACACTACGTTGAATATACCGGTTCTCGTCCGATCACCGAAGTTAACAAACGTCGGGCCCGGTCAGTACTTGGATGGGAGACCGCCTGGGAATACCGGGTGCCGTAGACTTTTATTTTGGTTGAAGAGCAGGTATCAATAGTTTAAACATAAAACAATGTCCGTGATATTCGTCTACGGCCACACTACGTTGAATACACCGGTTCTCGTCCGATCACCGAAGTTAAGCAACGTCGGGCCCGGTCAGTACTTGGATGGGAGACCGCCTGGGAATACCGGATGCCGTAGACTTTTATTTTGGTTGAAGAGCAGGTATCAATAGTTTAAACTTACAACAATTGCTATGATGTTCGTCTACGGCCACACAACGTTGAATACAGCGTTTCTCGTCCGATCGATGAAGTTAAGCTTCGTCGGGCCCGGTCAGTACTTGGATGGGAGACCGGCTGGGAATACCGGATGCCATAGAGTTTTATTTTGGTTTTAGAGCAGGTATCAATAGTTTAAACTTACAACAATTGCTATGATATTCGTCTACGGCCACACTACATTGAATACTCCGGTTCTCGTCCAATCACTGATGTTAAGCATCGTCGGGCCCGGTCAGTACTTGGATGGGAGACCGCATGGGAATACCGGGTGCCGTGAGACTTTATTTTAGTTGAAGAGCACGTATCAATAGTTTAAACTTAAACAATTGCAATGATATTCGTCTACGGCCATACCACGTTGAATGCACCGGTTCTCGTCCGATCACTGAAGTTAAGCAACGTCGGGCCCGGTCAGTACTTGGATGGGAGACCGCATGGGAATACCGGTTGCCGTAGACTTTTATTTTGGTTGAAGAGCAGGTATCAATAGTTTAAACTTAAAACAATTGTTATGATATTCGTCTACGGCCACACTACGTTGAATACACCGGTTCTCGTCCGATCACCGAAGTTAAGCAACGTCGGGCCCGGTCAGTACTTGGATGGGAGACCGCCTGGGAATACCGGGTGCCGTAAGACTTTATTTTGGTTGAAGAGCAGGTATCAATAGTTTAAAACATAAACAATTGCCATGATATTCGTCTACGGCCACACTACGTTGAATACACCGGTTCTCGTCCGATCACCGAAGTTAAGCAACGTCGGGCCCGGTCAGTACTTGGATGGGAGACCGCCTGGGAATACCGGGTGCCGTAGACTTTAATTTTGGTTGAAGAGCAGGTATCAATAGTTTAAACATAAAACAATTGCCATGATATTAGTCTACGGCCACACTACGTTGAATACACCAGTTCTCGTCCGATCACCGAAGTTAAGCAACGTCGGGCCCGGTCAGTACTTGGATGGGAGACCGCCTGGGAATACCGGGTGCCGTAGACTTTTATTTTGGTTGAAGAGCAGGTATCAATAGTTTAAACTTACAACAATTGCTATGATATTCGTCTACGGCCACACAACGTTGAATACAGCGTTTCTCGTCCGATCACCGAAGTTAAGCAACGTCGGGCCCGGTCAGTACTTGGATGGGAGACCGCCTGGGAATACCGGGTGCCGAGAACTTGGATTTTGGTTGTAGAGCAGGTATCAATAGTTTAAACATGAAACAATTGCTATGATATTCGTCTACGGCTACACTACGTTGAATACACCGGTTCTCGTCCAATCACCGAAGTTAAGCTTCGTCGTGCCCGGTCAGTACTTGGATGGGAGACCGCATGGGAATACCGGGTGCCGTAGACTTTATTTTAGTTGAAGCACGTATCAATAGTTTAAACTTAAAACAATGCTATGATATTCGTCTACGGCCACACTACGTTGAATACACCGGTTCTCGTCCGATCACCGAGGTAGTTAGCAACGTCGTCGGCCGGTCAGTACTTTTGGGAGACCGCCTGGGAATACCGGATGCCGTAGACTTTATTTTGGTTGAAGAGCAGGTATCAATAGTTTAAACATGAAACAATTGCAGTGATATTCGTCTACGGTCCACACTACGTTGAATACACCGGTTCTCGTCCGATCACCGGGTTACGTCGGGCCCGGTCAGTACTTGGATGGAGACCGCTGGGAATACCGGGTGCCGTAGACTTTTATTTTGGTTGAAGAGCAGGTATCAATAGTTTAAACATGAAAACAATTGCTATGATATTCGTCTACGGCCACACTACGTTGAATACACCGGTTCTCGTCCGATCACCGAAGTTAAGCAAACGTCGGGCCCGGTCAGTACTTGGATGGGAGACCGCCTGGGGAATACTGGGTGCCGTAGACTTTATTTTGGTTGAAGAGCAGGTATCAATAGTTTAAACATAAAAACAATTCTATGATATTCGTCTACGGCCACACTACGTTGAATACACCGGTTCTCGTCCGATCACCGAAGTTAAGCAACGTCGGGCCCCGGTCAGTACTTGGATGGGAGACCGCCTTGGGAATACCGGCTGCCGTAGACTTTTATTTTGGTTGAAGAGCAGGTATCAATAGTTTAAACTTACAAACATTGCTATGGTATTCGTCTACGGCCACACAACTGTGAATACAGCGGTTGTCGTCAGTTCACCGAAGTTAGTCGGGCCCGGTCAGTACTTGGATGGGAGACCGCCTGGGAATACCGGGTGCCGTAGTTTTATTTTGGTTGAAGAGCAGGTATCAATAGTTTAAACTTTACAAAACAATTGCTATGTTATTCGTCTACGGCCACACTACGTTGAATACTCCGGTTCTCGTCCAATCACCGAAGTTAAGCAACGTCGGGCCCGGTCAGTACTTGGATGGAGACCGCATGGGGAATGCCGTAGACTTTTATTTTGGGTTGAAACGGGTATCAATAGTTTAAACTTAAACAAATTGCTATGATATTCGTCTACGGCCACACTACGTTGAATGCACCGGTTCTCGTCCGATCACTGAAGTTAAGCTTTGTCGGGCCCGGTCAGTACTTGGATGGGAGACCGCATGGGAATACCGGTTGCCGTAGACTTTTATTTTGGTTGAAGAGCAGGTATCAATAGTTTAAACATGAAACAATTGCTATGATATTCGTCTACGGCCACACTACGTTGAATACACCGGTTCTCGTCCGATCACCGAAGTTAAGCAACGTCGGGCCCGGTCAGTACTTGGATGGGAGACCCCTTGGGAATACCGGGTGCCGTAGACTTTTATTTTGGTTGAAGAGCAGGTATCAATAGTTTAAACATGAAACAATTGCTATGATATTCGTCTACGGCCACACTACGTTGAATACACCGGTTCTCGTCCGATCACCGAAGTTAAGCAACGTCGGGCCCGGTCAGTACTTGGATGGGAGACCGCCTGGGAATACCGGGTGCCGTAGAATTTTAAATTTGGTTAAAGAGCAGGTATCAATAGTTTAAACATGAAACAATTGCTATGATATTCGTCACGGCCACACTACGTTGAATACATCGGTTCTCGTCGGATCACCGAAGTTAAGCAACGTCGGGGCCCGGTCAGTACTTGGATGGGGAACGCCTGGGAATACCGGTTGCCGTAGACTTTTATTTTGGTTGATAGTTTAAACATGAAACAATTGCTATGATATTCGTCTACGGCCACACTACGTTGAATACACCGGTTCTCGTCCGATCACCGAAGTTAAGCAACGTCGGGCCCGGTCAGTACTTGGATGGGAGACCGCCTGGGAATACTGGATGCCGTCGACTTTTATTTTGGTTGAAAGCAGGTATCAATAGTTTAAACATGAAACAATTGCTATGATATTCGTCTACGGCCACACTACGTTGAATACACCGGTTCTCGTCAGATCACCGAAGTTAAGCAACGTCGGGCCCGGTCAGTACTTGGATGGGAGACCCCTTGGGAATACCGGGTGCCGTAGACTTTTATTTTGGTTGAAGAGCAGGTATCAATAGTTTAAACTTAAAACAATTGCTATGATATTCGTCTACGGCCACACTACGTTGTATACACCGGTTCTCGTCCGATCACCGAAGTTAAGCAACGTCGGGCCCGGTCAGTACTTGGATGGGAGACCGCCTGGGAATACCGGTTCCGTAGACTTTTATTTTGGTTGAAGAGCAGGTATCAATAGTTTAAACATGAAACAATTGCTATGATATTCGTCTACGGCCACACTACGTTGAATACACCGGTTCTCGTCCGATCACCGAAGTTAAGCAACGTCGGGCCCGGTCAGTACTTGGATGGGAGACCGCCTGGGAATACCGGATGCCGTAGAGTTTTATTTTGGTTGACGAGCAGGTATCAATCGTTTAAACATGAAACAATTGCTATGATATTCGTCTCACGGCCACACGTTGAATACACCGGTTCTCGTCCGATCACCGAAGTTAAGCAACGTCGGGCCCGGTCAGTTACTTGGATGGGAGACCGCCTGGGAATACCGGTGCCGTAGACTTTTATTTTGGTTGAAGAGCAGGTATCAATAGTTTTAAACATGAAACAATTGCCATGATATTCGTCTACGGCCACACTACGTTGAATACGATCGGTTCTCGTCCGATCACCGAAGTTAAGCAACGTCGGGCCCGGTCAGTACTTGGATGGGAGACCGCATGGGAATACCGGTTACCGTAGACTTATATTTTGTTGAAGAGCAGGTATCAATAGTTTAAACATAAAAACAATTGCTATGATATTCGTCTCACGGCCACACTACGTTGAAATACACCGGTTCTCGTCCGATCACCGAAGTTAAGCAACGTCGGGGCCCGGTCAGTACTTGGATGGGAGACCGCCTGGGAATACCGGATGTAGACTTTTATTTTGGTTGAAGAGCAGGTATCAATAGTTTAAACATGAAACAATTGGCTATGATATTCGTCTACGGCCACACTACGTTGAATACACCGGTTCTCGTCCGATCACCGAAGTTAAGCAACGTCGGGCCCGGTCAGTACTTGGATGGGAGACCGCCTGGGAATACCGGGTGCAGACTTTTATTTTGGTTGAAGAGCAGGTATCAATAGTTTAAATGAAACAATTGCTATGATATTCGTCTACGGCCACACTACGTTGAATACATCGGTTCTCGTCCGATCACCGAAGTTAAGCAGCGTCGGGCCCGGTCTATACTTGGAAGGGAAACCGCCATGGAATACCGGGTGCCGTAGACTTTTATTTTGGTTGAAGAGCAGGTATCAATAGTTTAAACTGAAACAATTGCTATGATATTCGTCTACGGCCACACTACGTTGAATACACCGGTTCTCGTCCGATCACTGAAGTTAAGCAACGTCGGGCCCGGTCAGTACTTGGATGGAGACCGCATGGGAATACCTGGAGCCGTAGACTTTTATTTTTGGTTGAAGAGCAGGTATCAATAGTTTAAACTGAAACAATTGCTATGATATTCGTCTACGGCCACACTACGTTGAATACACCGGTTCTCGTCCGATCACCGAAGTTAAGCTTTTCGGGCCCGGTCAGTACTTGGATGGAGACCGCCTGGGAATACCGGGTGCCGTAAAATATTATTTTGGTTGAAGAGCAGGTATCAATAGTTTAAACTTAAAACAATTGCTCTGATATTCGTCTACGGCCACACTACGTTGAATACACCGGTTCTCGTCCGATCACCGAAGTTAAGCAACGTCGGCACCGGTCAGTACTTGGATGGGAGACCGCGCTGGGAATACCGGGTGCCGTAGACTTTATTTTGGTTGAAGAGCAGGTATCAATAGTTTTAAACATTAAACAATTGCTATGATATTCGTCTACGGCCACACTACGTTGAATACACCGGTTCTCGTCCGATCACCGAAGTTAATCTAAGTCGGGCCCGGTCAGTACTTGGATTGGAGACCGCCTGGGAATACCGGGTGCCGTAGACTTTATTTTGGTTGAAGAGCAGGTATCAATAGTTTAAACATAAAACACTTGCTCTGATATTCGTCTACGGCCACACTACGTTGAATACACCGGTTCTCGTCCGATCACCGAATTAAGCAACGTCGGGCCGGTCAGTACTTGGATGGGAGACCGCCTGGGAATACCGGTTGCCGTAGACTTTTATTTTGGTTGAAGAGCAGGTATCAATAGTTTAAACATAAAACAATTGCGTGATATTCGTCTACGGCCACACTACGTTGAATACACCGGTTCTCGTCCGATCACCGAAGTTAAGCAACGTCGGGCCCGGTCAGTACTTGGATGGGGAGACCGCCTGGGAATACTGGATGCCGTAGACTTTATTTTGGTTGAAGAGCAGGTATCAATAGTTTAAACATGAAACAATTTGCATGATATTCGTCTACGGCCACACTACGTTGAATACACCGGTTCTCGTCCGATCACCGAAGTTAAGCAACGTCGGGCCCGGTCAGTACTTGGATGGGAGACCGCCTGGGAATACTGGATGCCGTAGACTTTTATTTTGGTTGAAGAGCAGGTTATCAATAGTTTAAACATGAAACAATTGCTATGATATTCGTCTACGGCCACACTACGTTGAATACACCGGTTCTCGTCCGATCACCGAAGTTAAGCAACGTCGGGCCCGGTCAGTACTTGGATGGGAGACCGCCTGGGAATACCGGGTGCCGTAGACTTTTATTTTGGTTGAAGAGCATGTATCAATAGTTTAAAATTAAAACAATTGCTCTGATATTCGTCTACGGCCACACTACGTTGAATACACCGCTTCTCGTCCGATCACTGAAGTTAAGCTTCATCGGGCCCGGTCAGTACTTGGATGGGAGACCGCATGGGAATACCGGGTGCCGTAGACTTTTATTTTGGTTGAAGAGCAGGTATCAATAGTTTAAACATAAAACAATTGCTATGATATTCGTCTACGGCCACACTACGTTGAATACACCGGTTCTCGTCCGATCACCGAAGTTAAGCAACGTCGGGCCCGGTCAGTACTTGGATGGGAGACCGCCTGGAAATACCGTGTGCCGTAGACGTATATTTTGGTTGAAGAGCAGGTATCAATAGTTTTAAACATAAAACAATTGCTATGATATTCGTCTACGGCCACACTACCTTGAATACACCGGTTCTCGTCCGATCACCGAAGTTAAGCAACGTCGGGCCCGGACAGTACTTGGATGGGAGACCGCCTGGGAATACTGGAAGCCGTAGACTTTTATTTTGGTTGAAGAGCAGGTATCAATAGTTTAAACATGAAACAATTGCCATGATTTTCGTCTACGGCCACACTACGTTGAATACACCGGTTCTCGTCCGATCACCGAAGTTAAGCAACGTCGGGCCGGTCAGTACTTGGATGGGAGACCGCCTGGGAATACCGGGTGCCGTAGACTTTTATTTTGGTTGAAGAGCAGGTATCAATAGTTTAAACATGAAACAATTGCTATGATATTCGTCTACGGCCACACTACGTTGAATACACCGGTTCTCGTCCGATCACCGAAGTTAAGCAACGTCGGGCCCGGTCAGTACTTGGATGGGAGACCGCCTGGGAATACCGGGTGCGTAGACTTTTATTTTGGTTGAAGAGCAGGTATCAACAGTTTAAACTTACAACAATTGCTATGATATTCGTCTACGGTTACACTACGTTGAATACACCGGTTCTCGTCGGATCACCGAAGTTAAGCAACGTCGGGCCCGGTCAGTACTTGGATGGGAGACCCCTTGGGAATACCGGGTGCGGTAGACTTTTATTTTGGTTGAAGAGCAGGTATCAATATTTTAAACTTAAAACAATTGCTATGATATTCGTCTACGGCCACACTACGTTGAATACACCGGTTCTCGTCCGATCACCAAAGTTAAGCAACGTCGGGCCCGGTCAGTACTTGGATGGGAGACCGCCTGGGAATACCGGGTGCCGTAGACTTTTATTTTGGTTGAAGAGCAGGTATCAATAGTTTAAACATAAAACAATTGCTATGATATTCGTCTACGGCCACACTACGTTGAATACACCGGTTCTCGTCCGATCACCGAAGTTAAGCAACGTCGGGCCCGGTCAGTACTTGGATGGGAGACCGCCTGGGAATACCGGGTGCCGTAGACTTTTATTTTGGTTGAAGAGCAGGTATCAATAGTTTAAACATGAAACAATTGCTATGATATTCGTCTACGGCCACACTACGTTGAATACACCGGTTCTCGTCCGATCACCGAAGTTAAGCAACGTCGGGCCCGCACAGTTATTGGATGGGAGACCGCCTGGGAATACTGGATGCCGTAGACTTTTATTTTGGTTGAAGAGCAGGTATCAATAGTTTAAACATGAAACAATTGCCATGATATTCGTCTACGGCCACACTACGTTGAATACACCGTTTCTCGTCCGATCACCGAAGTTAAGCAACGTCGGGCCCGGTCAGTACTTGGATGGGAGACCGCCTGGGAATACTGGATGCCGTAGACTTTTATTTTGGTTGAAGAGCAGGTATCAATAGTTTAAACATGAAACAATTGCTATGATATTCGTCTACGGCCACACTACGTTGAATACACCGGTTCTCGTCCGATCACCGAAGTTAAGCAACGTCGGGCCCGGTCAGTACTTGGATGGGAGACCGCCTGGGAATACCGGGTGCCGTAGACTTTTATTTTGGTTGAAGAGCAGGTATCAATAGTTTTAAACATAAAACAATTGCCATGATATTCGTCTCCGGCCATACTACGTTGAATACACCGGTTCTCGTCCGATCACCGAAGTTAAGCAACGTCGGGCCCGGTCAGTACTTGGATGGGAGACCGCCTGGGAATACTGGAAGCCGTAGACTTTTATTTTGGTTGAAGAGCAGGTATCAATAGTTTAAACATGAAACAATTGCTATGATATTCGTCTACGGCCACACTACGTTGAATACACCGGTTCTCGTCCGATCACCGAAGTTAAGCAACGTCGGGCCCGGTTAGTACTTGGCTGGGAGACCGCCTGGGAATACCGGGTGCCGTAGACTTTTATTTTGGTTGAAGAGCAGGTATCAATAGTTTTAAACATAAAACAATTGCCATGATATTCGTCTCCGGCCACACTACGTTGAATACACCGGTTCTCGTCCGATCACCGAAGTTAAGCAACGTCGGGCCCGGTCAGTACTTGGATGGGAGACCGCCTGGGAATACTAGAAGCCGTATACTTTTATTTTGGTTGAAGAGCAGGTATCAATTGTTTAAACTTACAACAATTGTATGATATTCGTCTACGGCTGCACAACGTTGAATACACCGGTTCTCGTCCGATCACTGAAGTTAAGCAACGTCGTGCCCGGTCAGTACTTGGATGGGAGACCGCCTGGGAATACCTGGTGCCGTAGACTTTTATTTTGGTTGAAGAGCAGGTATCAATAGTTTAAACATAAAACAATTGCTATGATATTCGTCTACGGCCACACTACGTTGAATACACCGGTTCTCGTCCGATCACCGAAGTTAAGCAACGTCGGGCCCGGTCAGTACTTGGATGGGAGACCCCTTGGGAATACCGGCTGCCGTAGACTTTTATTTTGGTTCTAGAGCAGGTATCAATAGTTTAAACTTACAACAATTGCTATGATATTCGTCTACGGCCACACAACGTTGAATACAGCGTTTCTCGTCCGATCGATGAAGTTAAGCTTCGTCGGGCCCGGTCTGTACTTGGATGGGAGACCGCATGGGAATACCGGGTGCCGTAGAGTTTTATTTTGGTTGTAGAGCAGGTATCAATAGTTTAAACTTACAACAATTGCTATGATATTCGTCTACGGCCACACTACGTTGAATACTCCGGTTCTCGTCCAATCACTGAAGTTAAGCATCGTCGGGCCCGGTCAGTACTTGGATGGGAGACCGCATGGGAATACCGGGTGCCGTAGACTTTTATTTTAGTTGAATTGCACGTATCAATAGTTTAAACTTAAAACAAATGCTATGATATTCGTCTACGGCCACACTACGTTGAATGCACCGGTTCTCGTCCGATCACTTAAGTTAAGCTTTGTCGGGCCCGGTCAGTACTTGGATGGGAGACCGCATGGGAATACCGGTTGCTGTAGAGTTTTATTTTGGTTGAAGAGCAGGTATCAATAGTTTAAACATGAAACAATTGCTATGATATTCGTCTACGGCCACACTACGTTGAATACACCGGTTCTCGTCCGATCACCGAAGTTAAGCAACGTCGGGCCCGGTCAGTACTTGGATGGGAGACCCCTTGGGAATACCGGGTGCCGAAGACTTTTATTTTGGTTGAAGAGCAGGTATCAATAGTTTAAACATGAAACAATTGCTATGATATTCGTCTACGGCCACACTACGTTGAATACACCGGTTCTCGTCTGATCACCGAAGTTAAGCAACGTCGGGCCCGCACAGTACTTGGATGGGAGACCGCCTGGGAATACTGGATCCCGTAGAATTTTATTTTGGTTGAATAGCAGGTATCAATAGTTTAAACATGAAACAATTGCTATGATATTCGTCTACGGCCACACTACGTTGAATACATCGGTTTTCGTCGGATCACCGAAGTTAAGCAACGTCGGGCCCGGTCAGTACTTGGATGGGAGACCCCTTGGGAATACCGGCTGCCGTATACTTTTATTTTGGTTCTAGAGCAGGTATCAATAGTTTAAACTTACAACAATTGCTATGATATTCGTCTACGGCCACACAACGTTGAATACACCGGTTCTCGTCCGATCACCGAAGTTAAGCAACGTCGGGCCCGGTCAGTACTTGGATGGGAGACCGCCTGGGAATACCGGGTGCCGTAGAGTTTTATTTTGGTTGAAGAGCAGGTATCAATAGTTTAAACATGAAACAATTGCTATGATATTCGTCTACGGCCACACTACGTTGAATACACCGGTTCTCGTCCGATCACCGAAGTTAAGCAACGTCGGGCCCGGTCAGTACTTGGATGGGAAACCGCCTGGGAATACCGGGTGCCGTAGACTTTTATTTTGGTTGAAGAGCAGGTATCAATAGTTTAAACTTAAAACAATTGCTATGATATTCGTCTACGGCCACACTACGTTGAATACACCGGTTCTCGTCCGATCACTGAAGTTAAGCTTTGTCGGGCCCGGTCAGTACATGGATGGAGACCGCCATGGGAATACCGGGTGCCGTAAACTTTATTTTGGTTGAAGAGCAGGTATCAATAGTTTAAACTTACAACAATTGCTATGATATTCGTCTACGGCCACACTACGTTGAATACACCGGTTCTCGTCCGATCACCGAAGTTAAGCAACGTCGGGCCCGGTCAGTACTTGGATGGGAGACCGCATGGGAATACCGGGTGCCGTAGACTTTAATTTTGGTTGAAGAGCAGGTATCAATAGTTTAAACATGAAACAATTGCTATGATATTCGTCTACGGCCACACTACGTTGAATACACCGGTTCTCGTCCGATCACCGAAGTTAAGCAACGTCGGGCCCGGTCAGTACTTGGATGGGAGACCGCCTGGGAATACTGAATGCCGTAGACTTGTATTTTGGTTGAAGTATCAATAGCACCGTTGCGGATCACCGGTGTCGAGTGGGGAGTGGATGGGAGACCCTGGGAATACCGGGTGCCGTAGACTTTATTTTGGTTGAAGAGCAGGTATCAATAGTTTAAACATGAAACAATTGCTATGATATTCGTCTACGGCCACACTACGTTGAATACACCGGTTCTCGTCCGATCACCGAAGTTAAGCAACGTCGGGCCCGGTCAGTACTTGGATGGGAGACCGCCTGGGAATACCGGGATGCCGTAGACTTTTATTTTGGTTGAAGAGCAGGTATCAATAGTTTAAACATGAAACAATTGCTATGATATTCGTCTACGGCCACACTACGTTGAATACACCGGTTCTCGTCCGATCACCGAAGTTAAGCAACGTCGGGCCCGGTCAGTACTTGGATGGGAGACCGCATGGGAATACCGGTGCCGTAGACTTTTATTTTGGTTGAAGAGCAGGTATCAATAGTTTAAACATGAAACAATTGCTATGATATTCGTCTACGGCCACACTACGTTGAATACACCGGTTCTCGTCCGATCACCGAAGTTAAGCAACGTCGGGCCGGTCAGTACTTGGATGGGAGACCGCCTGGGAATACCGGTTGCCGTAGACTTTTATTTTGGTTGAAGAGCAGGTATCAATAGTTTAAACATGAAACAATTGCTATGATATTCGTCTACGGCCACACTACGTTGAATACACCGGTTCTCGTCCGATCACCGAAGTTAAGCAACGTCGGGCCCGGTCAGTACTTGGATGGGAGACCGCCTGGGAATACCGGGTGCCGTAGACTTTTATTTTGGTTGAAGAGCATGTATCAATAGTTTAAAATTAAAACAATTGCTCTGATATTCGTCTACGGCCACACTACGTTGAATACACCGCTTCTCGTCCGATCACTGAAGTTAAGCTTCGTCGGGCCCGGTCAGTACTTGGATGGGAGACCGCATGGGAATACCGGGTGCCATAGACTTTTATTTTGGTTGAAGAGCAGGTATCAATAGTTTAAACTTAAAACAATTGCTATGATATTCGTCTACGGCCACACTACGTTGAATACACCGGTTCTCGTCCGATCACCGAAGTTAAGCAACGTCGGGCCCGGTCAGTACTTGGATGGGAGACCGCCTGGGAATACCGGGTGCCGTAGACTTATATTTTGGTTGAAGAGCAGGTATCAATAGTTTAAACATAAAACAATTGCCATGATATTCGTCTCCGGCCACACTACGTTGAATACACCGGTTCTCGTCCGATCACCGAAGTTAAGCAACGTCGGGCCCGGTCAGTACTTGGATGGGAGACCGCCTGGGAATACTGGAAGCCGTAGACTTTTATTTTGGTTGAAGAGCAGGTATCAATAGTTTAAACATGAAACAATTGCTATGATATTCGTCTACGGCCACACTACGTTGAATACACCGGTTCTCGTCCGATCACCGAAGTTAAGCAACGTCGGGCCCGGTCAGTACTTGGATGGGAGACCGCCTGGGAATACCGGGTGCCGTAGACTTTTATTTTGGTTGAAGAGCAGGTATCAATAGTTTTAAACATAAAACAATTGCCATGATATTCGTCTACGGCCACACTACGTTGAATACACCGGTTCTCGTCCGATCACCGAAGTTAAGCAACGTCGGGCCCGGTCAGTACTTGGATGGGAGACCGCCTGGGAATACTGGAAGCCGTAGACTTTTATTTTGGTTGAAGAGCAGGTATCAATTGTTTAAACATTAAACAATTGTATGATATTCGTCTACGGCCACACAACGTTGAATACACCGGTTCTCGTCCGATCACCGAAGTTAAGCAACGTCGGGCCCGGTCAGTACTTGGATGGGAGACCGCCTGGGAATACCGGGTGCCGTAGACTTTTATTTTGGTTGAAGAGCAGGTATCAATAGTTTAAACTTAAAACAATTGCTATGATATTCGTCTACGGCCACACTACGTTGAATACACCGGTTCTCGTCCGATCACCGAAGTTAAGCAACGTCGGGCCCGGTCAGTACTTGGATGGGAGACCGCCTGGGAATACCGGGTGCCGTAGACTTTTATTTTGGTTGAAGAGCAGGTATCAATAGTTTAAACATAAAACAATTGCTATGATATTCGTCTACGGCCACACTACGTTGAATACACCGGTTGTCGTCCGATCACCGAAGTTAAGCAACGTCGGGCCCGGTCAGTACTTGGATGGGAGACCTCAAGGCAATACCGGGTGCCGTAGACTTTTATTTTGGTTGAAGAGCAGGTATCAATAGTTTAAACATAAAACAATTGCCGTGATATTCGTCTACGGCCACACTACGTTGAATACACCGGTTCTCGTCCGATCACCGAAGTTAAGCAACGTCGGGCCCGGTCAGTACTTGGATGGGAGACCGCCTGGGAATACTGGATGCCGTAGACTTTTATTTTGGTTGAAGAGCAGGTATCAATAGTTTAAACATGAAACAATTGCTATGATATTCGTCTACGGCCACACTACGTTGAATACACCGGTTCTCGTCCGATCACCGAAGTTAAGCAACGTCGGGCCCGGTCAGTACTTGGATGGGAGACCGCCTGGGAATACTGGATGCCGTAGACTTTTATTTTGGTTGAAGAGCAGGTATCAATAGTTTAAACATGAAACAATTGCTATGATTGTCGTCTACGGCCACACTACGTTGAATACACCGGTTCTCGTCCGATCACCGAAGTTAAGCAACGTCGGCCCGGTCAGTACTTGGATGGGAGACCGCCTGGGAATACCGGGTGCCGTAGACTTTTATTTTGGTTGAAGAGCAGGTATCAATAGTTTAAACATGAAACAATTGCTATGATATTCGTCTACGGCCACACTACGTTGAATACAGCGGTTCTCGTCCGATCACCGAAGTTAAGCAACGTCGGGCCCGGTCAGTACTTGGATGGGAGACCGCCTGGGAATACCGGGTGCCGTAGACTTTTATTTTGGTTGAAGAGCAGGTATCAATAGTTTAAACTTACAACAATTGCTATGATATTCGTCTACGGCCACACTACGTTGAATACACCGGTTCTCGTCCGATCACCGAAGTTAAGCAACGTCGGGCCCGGTCAGTACTTGGATGGGAGACCGCCTGGGAATACCGGGTGCCGTAGACTTTTATTTTGGTTGAAGAGCAGGTATCAATAGTTTAAACATAAAACAATTGCCATGATTTTCGTCTACGGCCACACTACGTTGAATACACCGGTTCTCGTCCGATCACTGAAGTTAAGCTTCGTCGGGCCCGGTCAGTACTTGGATGGGAGACCGCATGGGAATACCGGTTGCTGTAGAGTTTTATTTTGGTTGAAGAGCAGGTATCAATAGTTTAAACATGAAACAATTGCTATGATATTCGTCTACGGCCACACTACGTTGAATACACCGGTTCTCGTCCGATCACCGAAGTTAAGCAACGTCGGGCCCGGTCAGTACTTGGATGGGAGACATACCGGGTGCCGTAGACTTTTATTTTGGTTGAAGAGCAGGTATCAATAGTTTAAACATGAAACAATTGCTATGATATTCGTCTACGGCCACACTACGTTGAATACACCGGTTCTCGTCCGATCACCGAAGTTAAGCAACGTCGGGCCCGGTCAGTACTTGGATGGGAGACCGCCTGGGAATACTGGATCGTAGACTTTATTTTGGTTGAAGAGCAGGTATCAATAGTTTAAACATGAAACAATTGCTATGATATTCGTCTACGGCCACACTACGTTGAATACATCGGTTCTCGTCCGATCACCGAAGTTAAGCAACGTCGGGCCCGGTCAGTACTTGGATGGGAGACCGCTTGGGAATACCGGGTGCCGTAGACTTTTATTTTGGTTGAAGAGCAGGTATCAATAGTTTAAACTTAAAACAATTGCTATGATATTCGTCTACGGCCACACTACGTTGAATACACCGGTTCTCGTCCGATCGACGAAGTTAAGCAACGTCGGGCCCGGTCAGTACTTGGATGGGAGACCGCCTGGGAATACCGGGTGCCGTAGACTTTTATTTTGGTTGAAGAGCAGGTATCAATAGTTTAAACTTACAACAATTGCTATGATATTCGTCTACGGCCACACTACGTTGAATACACCGGTTCTCGTCCGATCACCGAAGTTAAGCAACGTCGGGCCCGGTCAGTACTTGTATGGGAGACCGCCTGGGAATACCGGGTGCCGTAGACTTTTATTTTTGTTGAAGAGCAGGTATCAATAGTTTAAACATAAAACAATGCCATGATTTTCGTCTACGGCCACACTACGTTGAATACACCGGTTCTCGTCCGATCACCGAAGTTAAGCAACGTCGGGCACGGTCAGTACTTGGATGGGAGACCGCCTGGGAATACCGGTGCCGTAGACTTTTATTTTGGTTGAAGAGCAGGTATCAATAGTTTAAACATAAAACAATGGCCGTGATATTCGTCTACGGCCACACTACGTTGAATACACCGGTTCTCGTCCGATCACCGAAGTTAAGCAACGTCGGGCCCGGTCAGTACTTGGATGGGAGACCGCCTGGGAATACCGGGTGCCGTAGACTTTTATTTTGGTTGAAGAGCAGGTATCAATAGTTTAAACATGAAACAATTGCTATGATATTCGTCTACGGCCACACTACGTTGAATACACCGGTTCTCGTCCGATCACCGAAGTTAAGCAACGTCGGGCCCGGTCAGTACTTGGATGGGAGACCGCCTGGGAATACTGGATGCCGTAGACTTTATTTTGGTTGAAGAGCAGGTATCAATAGTTTAAACATGAAACAATTGCTATGATATTCGTCTACGGCCACACTACGTTGAATACATCGGTTCTCGTCCGATCACCGAAGTTAAGCAACGTCGGGCCCGGTCAGTACTTGGATGGGAGACCGCCTGGGAATACCGGTGCCGTAGACTTTTATTTTGGTTGAAGAGCAGGTATCAATAGTTTAAACATGAAACAATTGCTATGATATTCGTCTACGGCCACACTACGTTGAATACACCGGTTCTCGTCCGATCACCGAAGTTAAGCAACGTCGGGCCCGGTCAGTACTTGGATGGGAGACCGCCTGGGAATACCGGGTGCCGTAGACTTTTATTTTGGTTGAAGAGCAGGTATCAATAGTTTAAACTTAAAACAATTGCTATGATATTCGTCTACGGCCACACTACGTTGAATACACCGGTTCTCGTCCGATCACTGAAGTTAAGCAACGTCGGGCCCGGTCAGTACTTGGATGGGAGACCGCCTGGGAATACCGGGTGCCGTAGACTTTATTTTGGTTGAAGAGCAGGTATCAATAGTTTAAACATAAAACAATTGCCATGATTTTCGTCTACGGCCACACTACGTTGAATACACCGGTTCTCGTCCGATCACCGAAGTTAAGCAACGTCGGGCCCGGTCAGTACTTGGATGGGAGACCGCCTGGGAATACCTGGTGCCGTAGACATTTAGTTTGGGTGAAGAGCAGGTATCAATAGTTTAAACATGAAACAATTGCTATGATATTCGTCTACGGCCACACTACGTTGAATACACCGGTTCTCGTCCGATCACCGAAGTTAAGCAACGTCGGGCCCGGTCAGTACTTGGATGGGAGACCGCCTGGGAATACCGGGTGCCGTAGACTTTTATTTTGGTTGAAGAGCAGGTATCAATAGTTTAAACATAAAACAATTGCTATGATATTCGTCTACGGCCACACTACGTTGAATACACCGGTTCTCGTCCGATCACCGAAGTTAAGCAACGTCGGGCCCGGTCAGTACTTGGATGGAGACCGCCTGGGAATACCGGCCGTAGACTTTTATTTTGGTTGAAGAGCAGGTATCAATAGTTTAAACATGAAACAATTGCTATGATATTCGTCTACGGCCACACTACGTTGAATACACCGGTTCTCGTCCGATCACCGAAGTTAAGCAACGTCGGGCCCGGTCAGTACTTGGATGGGAGACCGCCTGGGAATACCGGGTGCCGTAGACTTTTATTTTGGTTGAAGAGCAGGTATCAATAGTTTAAACTTAAAACAATTGCTATGATATTCGTCTACGGCCACACTACGTTGAATACACCGGTTCTCGTCCGATCACCGAAGTTAAGCAACGTCGGGCCCGGTCAGTACTTGGATGGGAGACCGCCTGGGAATACCGGGTGCCGTAGACTTTTATTTTGGTTGAAGAGCAGGTATCAATAGTTTAAACATAAAACAATTGCATGATATTCGTCTACGGCCACACTACGTTGAATACACCGGTTCTCGTCCGATCACCGAAGTTAAGCAACGTCGGGCCCGGTCAGTACTTGGATGGGAGACCGCCTGGGAATACCGGGTGCCGTAGACTTTTGTTTTGGATGAAGAGCAGGTATCAATAGTTTAAACATAAAACAATGGCCATGATATTCGTCTACGGCCACACTACGTTGAATACACCGGTTCTCGTCCGATCACCGAAGTTAAGCAACGTCGGGCCCGGTCAGTACTTGGATGGGAGACCGCCTGGGAATACTGGATGCCGTAGACTTTTATTTTGGTTGAAGAGCAGGTATCAATAGTTTAAACATGAAACAATTGCCATGATTTTCGTCTACGGCCACACTACGTTGAATACACCGGTTCTCGTCCGATCACCGAAGTTAAGCAACGTCGGGCCCGGTCAGTACTTGGATGGGAGACCGCCTGGGAATACTGGATGCCGTAGACTTTTATTTTGGTTGAAGAGCAGGTATCAATAGTTTAAACATGAAACAATTGCTATGATATTCGTCTACGGCCACACTACGTTGAATACACCGGTTCTCGTCCGATCACCGAAGTTAAGCAACGTCGGGCCCGATCAGTACTTGGATGGGAGACCGCCTGGGAATACCGGGTGCCGTAGACTTTAATTTTGATTGAAGAGCAGGTATCAATAGTTTAAACATGAAACAATTGCTATGATATTCGTCTACGGCCACACTACGTTGAATACACCGGTTCTCGTCCGATCACCGAAGTTAAGCAACGTCGGGCCCGGTCAGTACTTGGATGGGAGACCGCCTGGGAATACCGGGTGCCGTAGACTTTTATTTTGGTTGAAGAGCAGGTATCAATAGTTTAAACTTAAAACAATTGCTCTGATATTCGTCTACGGCCACACTACGTTGAATACACCGGTTCTCGTCCGATCACCGAAGTTAAGCAACGTCGGGCCCGGTCAGTACTTGGATGGGAGACCGCCTGGGAATACCGGGTGCCGTAGACTTATATTTTGGTTGAAGAGCAGGTATCAATAGTTTTAAACATAAAACAATTGCCATGATATTCGTCTCCGGCCATACTACGTTGAATACACCGGTTCTCGTCCGATCACCGAAGTTAAGCAACGTCGGGCCCGGTCAGTACTTGGATGGGAGACCGCCTGGGAATACTGGATGCCGTAGACTTTTATTTTGGTTGAAGAGCAGGTATCAATAGTTTAAACATGAAACAATTGCCATGATATTCGTCTACGGCCACACTACGTTGAATACACCGGTTCTCGTCCGATCACCGAAGTTAAGCAACGTCGAACCCGCTCAGTACTTGGATCGGAGACCGCCTGGGAATACCGGGTGCCGTAGACTTTTATTTTGGTTGAAGAGCAGGTATCAATAGTTTAAACATAAAACAATTGCCATGATATTCGTCTCCGGCCATACTACGTTGAATACACCGATTCTCGTCCGATCACCGAAGTTGAGCAACGTCGGGCCCGGTCAGTACTTGGATGGGAGACCGCCTGGGAATACTGGGTCCGTAGACTTTTATTTTGGTTGAAGAGCAGGTATCAATAGTTTAAACATTAAACAATTGCTATGATATTCGTCTACGGTTACACTACGTTGAATACACTGGTTCTCGTCGGATCACCGAAGTTAAGCAACGTCGGGCCCGGTCAGTACTTGGATGGGAGACCGCCTGGGAATACTGGATGCCGTAGACTTTTATTTTGGTTGAAGAGCAGGTATCAATAGTTTAAACATGAAACAATTGCTATGATATTCGTCTACGGCCACACTACGTTGAATACACCGGTTCTCGTCCGATCACCAAAGTTAAGCAACGTCGGGCCCGGTCAGTACTTGGATGGGAGACCGCCTGGGAATACTGGATGCCGTAGACTTTTATTTTGGTTGAAGAGCAGGTATCAATAGTTTAAACTTACAACAATTGTATGATATTCGTCTACGGCCGCACAACGTTGAATACACCGGTTCTCGTCCGATCACCGAAGTTAAGCAACGTCGGGCCCGGTCAGTACTTGGATGGGAGACCCCTTGGGAATACCGGGTGCCAAACACTTTTATTTTGGTTGAAGAGCAGGTATCAATAGTTTAAACATGAAACAATTGCTATGATATTCGTCTACGGCCACACTACGTTGAATACACCGGTTCTCGTCCGGGACAGACGTGTTTTTGACGGAGCTCCGGAAAATCTAGCACTCCTGCAGTTAGCATACTATTGCAAATCGTGTTCATGTCTACGGTATTTTCTACGTTTTCTTTAATTATATTCGTGAACTAGCCGAACCCTTTAGGCTAACTGTGATTTAGAGGCAGAAAGTCCAAGGCTCGGTGGTTCAATCCACCGACGCCATTTTTGTATTACAATGTATGCCCATAGAGGTGGAGAACGGCCTACGCTCAAGAGGCCAAACACAATACGTTTCCAAGCAAGAAATCTAAATATTACGTCAGAGGAAGTGTACGTGGCAATTCATAGAGAACTGAACACCGTTAGCACAACGAAATGTATATCGCCATTAGAAAACGGATGGTTTAATGTCACCTTCGACAACGACATACACAGTGGAAAAATTGCAATGCAAGGGATAAAACTTCAAGGTATGTTAATCCAATGTGAAAGTGCTAATGTCAGGAACTCCGCAGTGGTGTACATTAAAGTCCCATACGAAATGAGTGACGAGGTGGTTACGACAGCACTTTTACCGTACGGAACTGTTGTTAACATCAGAAGACAAATGCATGATTTCGACAATGAAATCGAAACCGGGGTAAGAAGCGTGCTTGTAAAGAACATAAAAAAAGCAATCCCAAGCTATGTGAAAGTTGGCGGTTTCACTCTTCCAATACGATATAAAGGACAACAGAGAACATGTAAGATATGCAACCAACCCGGTCATATAGCAAGAAACTGTGAGTTAAGAGGAAGGTGCTTTGTATGTGGAAGCCATGAGCACAGAGCCGGTTGGCACGAAAGACAACGAGAAAAGGAAGAAAGTGACGCTCCATCGTCCGTCTCTATACAAGAAGAAAGAGGAAAATATGACGACCCATATGACACTAATACGGATGAAGAGGAAGAGAACACACAAAGCATAGACAAGACAAAAGCAGAAACCATTGACGAAGAGGAAGACGGAGATATACACGATAATGAGGGAAAAAGAAACAACGAAAGTGAGAAATCCGAAGCTAACAAACAAAAAGCACACGAGACAACAGTACAGAGTGCAACAACACCGGAGGACATGACATCAAACAACACTAGAAACTGCCAGACTACAACTCCCCCTACTACGAGTACGACAATGACAAGTCAACCAGACAAAACCACACAGAGCGAAAGCGATGTGCAGACAGGTCAAGAAGATGACAACGTTCAACCATCTAATACATCGGGGGCAGAAACAGACAAGAATAATCATCAAAGTGAGCCTCAAGAAGATAATGTTTCAGAAGATGTTATGGTACACGATGGAGAGGAAGAAGGCGAGGAAGGAGAAACACATTGGGTTACGAAAGTTGGAAAGAAAGCTAGAAAGAAACGGGGAAGCGGAACCACAACTCAACAGAATCGTCCTTCACCATACGAGCTCCCGAAAAGCAGAGGAAGAGGAAGAGGAAAAAGAGATAATTAAAACAGCATGTCTAAATGTATATTAATATTTGAAATTATTAAAAAAATGTTCAAATTTGTTCTCACTCTGGGGCTCTTAATGACACTGGTTATTTCATCAATTAATTGCAACGGATTGAGAGATAACATAAAACGGAATGTTGTTTTTGAATATTTGGAACGTAAAAAGATCACTGTTGCCTTTCTACAAGAAACCCATAGTGAGGACAAGGATGAAAGCTTATGGAAGAAGCAATGGGGTGAGGACATTATATTTAGTCACGGTCTCAGAAATTCACGGGGGGTTGCGATTTTAATTTCCAATAAAATTAGTCACAAACTTATTAATACAAAAACTGACAAAGAGGGTAGATGGGTTATGGGAGATATTCAGTGGAATGGACAAACAATAACGTTAATGTCTGCTTACGCACCAAATGATATGTATCCTAGAAAATATTTTTTCCAAGAAGTGAACCACCATATTATCAATTGCAATAAGTGTATCATAGGAGGAGATTTGAATTGTCAAATTGATAAAGGGGTGAGTAAAGATAAGAGTTGTACATCATTGATTGATTTACTTCAACAAAACAAATTAATTGATATCTGGCGAACGGTTTACCCCAACAAAGAAGGGTTTACTTATTACCACAAAGGAAAACAAAAACACCTAGTAGAATAGATTACATTCTAATGTCTGATGAGCTTCAAAGCCAAACCCACAATGTTTGTGTCAGTGCCATAGGATTTTCAGATCACAATGCAATCACCATTAGGTTAACAGAAAGTATGACAGTCAGAGGGCCTGGAAGGTGGATTTGTAATAACGAGAGTCTTAAAGATCAAGATTGTATTAACAGAGTTGATAATTTTTGGAGATTTTGGAAAACAAAAAAATGCAAACTTGACAACATCATCGATTGGTGGGAAATGGGAAAATATAAAATTAAAGAAATTTTGAGAGAATATGCTGTTGAAAAGGCAAATTCCCAAAAAACACAAAGAGACAAACTGCAAAAACAATACTTTCGTCTTATTGAAAAACCAAACAACAATAACCATGAATTGTTAAATGAAATCAAAAGTAACCTAAAGGCATATGAAATTGAGGAATGGGAAAAAGCACAAGTCAGAACCCGCATTAGAAAGAAAACTGAGGGGGAGAAACCTAGCAAATTTTTCCTTTCCATCGAAAAACAACAAAACCAATATAACACGATAAAAGCAATTAAAGATAATCAAGGCAATACACTTGATAAACCTGTGCCTATGGTTAAATGTGTAAATGAATTCTATAGGAATCTGTATACCTCAGATATGATAAATACTGAAGAGATGGAAACAATTATCAATGCTGTTCAAACTAAGAACATAGACAATCCCAAGGATCTGGAAGAAGACATAAACGAAACTGAACTGAGTTATGCGATCAGGCAAATGAACAAAAACACATCACCGGGTATTGATGGTCTGACTGTCGAATTCTATTTAACCTTCTGGTCCATTTTAAAAGATGATTTGTTAGAAATTATCAAAGCATGTAAAGAAATGGGGTCCTTGTCATGTACCATGAACACTGCATTAATAAGACTGATTTATAAAAACAAGGGAGAACGAGACGATTTGAAAAATTGGCGCCCCATTAGCCTTCTAACAGTAGATTATAAGATTATCTCGAAAGTACTGACCAACAGGTTACGTAAAGTCATGCCTACCCTCATAGGAGAGGAACAAACCTGTGGAGTTCATGGTAGAAATATTCATAACAACCTAATGATTCTGAGAGATGTAGTAGATGACATTAATTATAATGGCAAAAAAGCAGCAGTTTTGAGTATTGATCAAGAAAAAGCTTTTGACAAAATTGAATGGAGGTATATGTATGAAATCATGGGAAAATTGGGCATACCGGATGGACTAATTGACTGGATTAAGATGCTGTATAATCATCCCATGAGCTGTGTCATAGTCAATAATTTTATAGGGGAACCCTTTAGTGTTACAAGAGGTATAAGGCAAGGTTGTCCCCTGTCCCCTTTGTTGTACGCTATATGCGCCGAAGGACTCGCAAGCCTTATTAGATTTGAAAATAATTTGAAAGGAATTATAATTCCCAGAACCAAAGACACTGTTAAGGTTGTTCAACATGCCGATGACACCACTGTTTTTCTCACAAATAATGAGGAATTTCCAATGTTGACAAATATACTGAAGATTTTCAGTGAGGGAACCGGGTCAAAGATTAACCAACAAAAGACCACAGGGTTGTGGCTAGGAACTTGGAAAACTAGAACTGACAAACCTGGGGGTTACAAGTGGGTCAATGACAAAATTAAGATCTTAGGTATTAACTTTGGGAACCAAGTTACTGAACATGATAACTGGGATCCTCAGATAAACAAATTTAAAAGAACCCTAAACAGATTTAAAGAGAGAGATCTTACTCTAAGAGGTAAAGCGGTTATTGTTAACAGCTATATTGGAGCTGGGATTTCATATTTAGGGAGTATTCTATCCTGTGACAAAGAAATAATAAAAACAATTGATAACATAATATTTGACTTTTATTGGTCTGGGAAACCAGATAAAATTAAGAGGGATACTGTCAGAGGTCAAATAGATAAAGGAGGTACAGGTCTAATGAACACTGAACATAAATTGAAGAGCCTGAAAATAAAATGGTTAAAAAGGTATAATACAGAAACGGGAAAATGGAAACAATATTTCGATTACTGGTTAAACAGAGCGAGCAATTATGATTTAGGGTGGTATACACTAGAAAAATCTAAAGGTAATAATCAAACCACAAAATTTTACAGAGAAATTATTAAAGCTTTCAAGTGTATGGAAGGAAGAATTAACATTTGTGTAACAAGTATGCTGGAGGCCCATGCCATTCCTCTTTGGAATAACAATATAATAACAGGTAATAAACATAAAAAATTGAATAGTAACGTTTTGAAAGCTAACGGTTTTTACCAACTTGGTCAAATTTTATCAGATGGTCAAAATGACAAGAACATTGCAGAACAATGTAATTTAAGGGTTTCAAATGCTGGAAAAATTATAGCGAGACTTAAGAAAAACATTAATCCATCGCTACTGAAAGAACACAGGGAAGGCCCGCCAGTTCATGTCAGCAAAGTTCTAGAAATTAAAGATTATCAGAGGGACAACGATTTTGTACCGATTTCCAAATTGACCACAAAGCAATTGTACCAAAACCTTGTAGCAAAGACATTCGTAGAGCCTACTGCAGAAAAAAGATGGGAATGTTTGTTTAATAGGGTTACTAAATTCGACTGGGAACTAATTTGGAAGAAGGGTTATAATAAATTAATTGACCAAACTGACAGAGACCTTTGGTTCAGATTAAAACATAGAATTTTGCCAACAAAAGATAAATTGTATAAAATGAAAATTACTGTAGATAACAAATGCCTATTATGTAACGAAGAAATCGAAACTATTGAACACTTATTTTTGTATTGCAAAAAACATCTAGAAGCATGGATTTTTGTTGAGCATTTATTGAAAAAGTATACAGGGAAGAAAACCTTCTATTTAAATGATTGCGACAGAATCATGGGCAATGGAGAGGGTATGGAAGATATAGCTTTACTACTGGTGTGCAGGTTACATAAAATAATTTGGAATATTCGATGTGAATTAGCTCTAAATAAGACATCAAATAGACGATATATTCTACCAGAGTATAACAGGAATTTGAAACGCCATATCACCTTCGAAAACAAACGACTGAATGAAGAAGATTTTAAAAAACTGTACGCGAGAAATAGTGCATTATGCTCAGTTAAAAACAAAATCATTAGTTTCAATTTAAAAAAAAAAAAATCTCTGCTTCAATCAAATGGGTTGAACATATTTTAATTTTACATTTATTAATGTTCTCACCTTTGTAATATTTTAAGTATTCTAAAAAAGTAGTTATTTTGCGTGCAAGATTTTATGTAACAATTATTGTGCATTATTGTGGTTTGTTGTATGTAATAAATGGAGTTACAATGACTCCATCTCAGGGGAAAAAAAAAAAAATAATAATAATACCGGGTGCCGTAGACTTTTATTTTGGTTGTAGAGCAGGTATCAATAGTTTAAACTTACAACAATTGCTATGATATTCGTCTACGGCCACACAACGTTGAATACAGCGTTTCTCGTCGGATCACCGAAGTTAAGCAACGTCGGGCCCGGTCAGTACTTGAATGGGAGACCGCATGGGAATACCGGGTGCCGTAGACTTTTATTTTGGTTGAAGAGCAGGTATCAATAGTTAAAACTTAAAACAATTGCTATGATATTCGTCTACGGCCACACTACGTTGAATACTCCGGTTCTCGTCCGATCACCGAAGTTAAGCAACGTCGGACCCGGTCAGTACTTGGATGGGAGACCGCCTGGGAATACCAGGTGCGTAGACTTTTATTTTGGTTGAAGAGAAGGTATCAATAGTTTTAAACATAAAACAATTGCCATGATATTCGTCTCCGGCCATACTACGTTGAATACACCGGTAATCGTCCGATCACCGAAGTTAAGCAACGTTGGGCCCGGTCAGTACTTGGATGTGAGACCCCTTGGGAATACCGGGTGCCGTAGACTTTTATTTTGGTTGTAGAGCAGGTATCAATAGTTTAAACTTACAACAATTGCTATGATATTCGTCTACGGCCACACAACGTTGAATACAGCGTTTCTCGTCCGATCGATGAAGTTAAGCTTCGTCGGGCCCGGTCAGTACTTGGATGGGAGACCGCATGGGAATACCGGGTGCCGTAGAGTTTTATTTTGGTTGTAGAGCAGGTATCAATAGTTTAAACATGAAACAGTTGCTATGATATTCGTCTACGGCCACACTACGTTGAATACACCGGTTCTCGTCCGATCACCGAAGTTAAGCAACGTTGGGCCCGGTCAGCACTTCGATGGGAGTGCCCTTGTGAATACCGGGTGACGTAGACTTTTATTTTGGTTGTAGAGCAGGTATCAATAGTTTAAACTTACAACAATTGCTGTGATATTCGTCTACGGCCACACAACGTTGAATACAGCGTTTCTCGTCGGATCACCGACGTTAAGCAACGTCGGGCCCGGTCAGTACTTGAATGGGAGACCGCATGGGAATACCGGGTGCCGTAGACTTTTATTTTGGTTGAAGAGCAGGTATCAATAGTTAAAACTTAAAACAATTGCTATGATATTCGTCTACGGCCACACTACGTTGAATACTCCGGTTCTCGTCCTATCACCGAAGTTAAGCAACGTCGGACCCGGTCAGTACTTGGATGGGAGACCGCCTGGGAATACCGGGTGCCGTAGACTTTTATTTTGGTTGAAGAGCAGGTATCAATAGTTTTAAACATAAAACAATTGCCTTGATATTCGTCTCCGGCCACACTACGTTAAATACTCCGGTTCTCGTCCAACCCTTACAAAAATGTCCTGTGGTATTACCACAAAAAAATACCACAGGACATTACCACAGGAAGTGTCCTGTGGTTTTTTGGGACGTTACCACAGGAACGTTACCACAGGAACGTTACCACAGGAACGTTACCACAGGAACGTTACCACAGGAACGTTACCACAGGAACGTTACCACAGGAACGTTACCACAGGAACGTTACCACAGGAACGTTACCACAGGAACGTTACCACAGGAACGTTACCACAGGAACGTTACCACAGGAACGTTACCACAGGAACGTTACCACAGGAACATTACCACAGGCACAGGAACATGCCTGTGGTAATGTTCCTGTGGTAACGAGCCTGTGGTACCACAGACACGTTACCACAGGAACATTACCACAGGTACCATAGGCATGTTACCACACGTTAGTTACCACAGGAACATTACCACAGGCATGTAACTTGTGGTAATGTTCCTGTGGTAATGTTCCTGTGGTGCCTGTGGTAATGTTCCTGAGGTGTCTGGTACCGGCGGTACGCTCCTAAACCTGTATACATTGATGTTTTTTCCCTATTAAATGAACCTTAATTACTGATGACAGAAATCACAAAATGTACATCATTTAAAGAACAAATTCGAATACATCCATCAACATATTGGGTCTATAACTTGTTATTTATTACAGAAATGAGTCTCAGATAATGAGCTGAAACTTTCACAGATTGGTTTTATTACAAATCTCTTGATTCTTACAAATTATGAAAGTATTTACAGACACTTTACCAATATAGTGTGTAACGGCTTTAACTCTTTCTAGCCGGAATTATTGCACGTGTATGGACGGAATTGTTTACATTATTGTAATTTGATACTGTAAACAATCAAGGTCAAGTGTGGAAATTATTAATAATTATTTATTTATTTTTCCAATTGAAGAGAGTAAGGTATCAAAATAAAGGTTATGACTTACTGAGTGTGAATATTGAGATGAGGAGCAACTTCGGATTACCCAGGATGCATTATGGCCATACAAATATAAATAATAGTTTATCGCTCCCTAGGGAATAGTCGTTAAATCTACCAAGTTATTGATTGAAAGTCTGTAAATATGCATTGTACCACAAACAAATAAGGTTTGTTTATGTCAGAATACATCAGGGCATAATAATATTACCCATAATGCATAGTAACATCCTTTATATATATAAAAATTCATAAATTACAACCTTGATACAACATACTGTATGTTGTTTTATGTTATGCAATAATGTAAACAATCAAGGTCAAGTGTGGAAATTATTAATATTTTTCATATTTTGCCAATTGAAGAGAGTAAGGTATCAAAATAAAGGTTATGACTTTCTGAGTGTGAATATTGAGATGGGGGTCATGTTGGGAATACCCATAATGCATTGCAGCCATCCAAATGTAAATTTATGTTTATCGTTCCGTAGAATAAATATAAATAAATTGGTTATTTGCATATTCTGTTGTCAAAACACAACGATGTTGTCAGGTGATGACGTCGGGCTTCTAAAGTGGCGCGCCGGCCAGAAAGAGTTAAGGGGTGGATACAATTAGTAGACCCAAAATTTAATTACTTATTAGTTTTAAAAAAATGACACATCAATCACACACAGATCCTTGTCTGCAGTAGGTTCTTGAAAAAAATTAATAAAAAACTGCAAACAAGTTACAATTAAGCACCTTCATGTCACACCTTGTATCCCAACCTAATTAAATGAGCCTACTCCTTTTTGAACAATGCCCTTCTTTGGAGTTTACGCTCATTCGACAGTTTGTTCCGGGCGGCCTCCTTTAGATATTTGATCTCGGACGATGGACATCTATTCCTGACCTTGGCTGTGAAATGACAAAAGCAGAAATGATTTTGAAATTAAATACAAAGCAAAGTAAATCTGCAAGAAAATAAAGCAACCATGTACAAGCAGGGGTGAGATTGGCAAACAAATTAAAATCCACAAAATCTGCAGTGTTTGGTCTATGGTTTGCATTTGTCTAAAGGCACCTCTTAAAATCCCATTTTCTGTTGGTCGATATCCACTTTTACGCATAAAACAACCCTTGGGGCAACACCACATGAATTCCAGATTTTATTAGAGTCTTTAAACATCCTGAAATCGGGAAAAGTCCTGACAAATCTCAGCCCTGCACAAGGTTGGAAAGGAATGACATTTTGACAAACATCAAAATAGAGCACAGAAAACTGTGATTGTTGCCATAGATGCCATCACAAAATGATGGCATGACCCACACTAGGTGGTGTATAAGGACAACTACACATATGTGCAGCTGAATCATATGGTCATGTTGTACTTTAAGTAACAATGCAATGGAACACTTGCAGCACAGTTCTACTTTGCCTAGATTTAAATGCAACAGTTTTGCCAAAACTATTGAGAGAGGCTATTTTGCAGTTAACAATTTTATTCACTACCATTTACCTATAGCCTCAACCACTGTAGGACCAAGTGTTATTGTCATTAATGAATGTCAATTCCGTAAAAAACTTTACATTTTATGTGGTCCCTTTCAGGAAGTGAAGCACACAATTTGTTACTTCGAGAACAATTGATGTGTAGGTCTGCGGTAAAATAACAATCTGCAAATGTTTTTTTTTCCAGTGGAAAAGAAGAGTTAATTTTGTTTCCTAGGCTTACCAAAGATCTCCTCCATCTTTTCCGGGTTTATTTTTGGCCTAGCCTCTGCTGCTCCATTGGCATTTGAGCAGGTCCCAGTGAGGGAGTGGGAGGCCATCTCTTCCCTGCTAAATGTTTTTCTCATCAGGTCTTGCAGATATTTCTGGGCACTGCAATTTGTAGTGGTGTCGGTGACTGCCGAATACTTTGGCGATAGAAGTTTCTTGTTCTGTACAGTAATTAAAAAAACACAAAAACAACACAGAGAAATTAATGTATTTGTAAAATCTCAAGTGTTGGCATTTTTATTTGAGTATTGTTATATCTCCTGAACTGCTAACCAGCTAAATACTCTCTCTAAATGAGATCCTGAATAGACCTTAGTACTGATGACGTCACGCTTTGTGCACTTGGAGCTGGGGTACGATTGTCTGGTGTCACTTGAATGCATGGTGCATGCATTCAATAGGAAAGCGGACATGTAAACAAAGCCATTACGTTTTAGGTCTACTACATTCTATGAAACGAGCAAAATAGAGTGTTCTCCACAAAGGTTGCCTTTTTCGATTACACTACACAGATTGAACAATCGGATAGGGATGAGATCCATTAAGCTACCATAGGAATGTGCACATGTAAACACAGCATTGTGTTATGTGTCTTTAGACATAGGTCTATCCATTGGATTGGAATTGACAATTAACCTTGCCCAAAGCACCTACCTCATCACTTTGCGATGGTGACAATTGCCTTGATGGTGTGGAACTGCCTTGCTGTTGATGGCTTTTAATCTGTTTTAGCAGATCTGGAAGTTCTGGAATACAGACAGTTAAAAGAATGAAGGACATTTACATATGTAGGTCAATGTAAATTTCCCAACTAAATGTGTCTGCATTTGTTTTGTGGCCGTGTACAGCATCAAGCAACCTCAGGGGATGTTTTAATTTTGTAAACAAACAGAATAAGTTTCAAATACAGATCAGTTTCAAATACATGTACATGTACATTAAACATGCACATGTAAATGCATAAAATGTGTTGGACATGAACTTAATACCAAGGGGTATTAAGGCAATTTATTCTGCATCTAGGCAACCATATAAAAATGCATGAAACGGGGATCAAAGCAACTTATATTTTTAAATGCACATAAGTTCTAAAATTGGGACACTCTGAATGCACTATTTTCCATGTTAATGCAGACTGATGATCTTTGTTGTGGCCCAAGTATCATGTCCCATATATATATGTGCCACATCAGTGCAAGTATGCACAGCAAGCTGTTAATTGCTTTGTTGCGGGCACACCTACAACGCCTTTTTGAATTTCTTGTCCTGCATTGTTATATTTTGCAATGTAATGTAGTAAGCATCAAATGAAATGAAAAACAACTTCTCCTTACCCTTTATGCATGCCAAAGTAGACACCAAGGCATCTTTTTCCTTGGTGACTGTAGTGAGCTGCGCCTTCAACGCATCTATCTCTTCAGCCAGTCGCTCCACCTCTGTCTGTTCAATCTTAAAAGGTTTCAGATAATTACATAGAAGGATGTAAGTTCAAGCAATAAATTGAGCACAAGACATGTTTGACAGAGCATAGTATTCTGCCGCCACTTATTTTGGTACATTGATTAAACAATTTCTGACAAAATTGGAAATGTTTCTGTCCTACATTCATGTTTTTTCAAAAAAAAATTGTAATGACAGATCTTCCTGGAGAAAATCTAGGGTAGAATGTCGTATCTGGCCGCCACTATTTTTCATTAAATATAACCAATAATGTAATCTTACCTACCTGGTAAGGTGGAGAACATATGGATGATGATGGACATATACTTCAAATTATTCCAGGATATTTATTTCATGAAAAATCAGGCATTTTTGGTATACGATGACTTCCTTAGTCATGTCAGTCTGATCTTGTAAACTCTACAATTAGTGACCAACACAGTCATTGTACATGCGTAGTGCTAACTATAATAGGATCCTTCTATTTTCTGAAGGGGAGGATTTTTTTTAGAAGGGAAATCAAGTCCGAAAACCATCATAAAAGTGGATTTTAAAGATAGTTTTCGCTTTCTGTACCACAAAAAATCGATAGAATTATTTTTTTAACTGGCCCTTAAAAAGTGGTGGCCGGATACGACATTCTTTCTAAAATCTATGATTAAAAAGTGATGTCAGGATGCAACATTCTTTCTAAAAAAAGAGAGAATATGACCCTACAAAATTACCATTAACACACAAAGACTTATTCTTTACCTTCTTTGAAGCCTCTTTCTTCTTCACCAGTAGATCTACTAGCATGGTGTCTCTTGTTGAACTGGCCTTCTTTACTTTCTTGAACTATATTAGAGATGTAAAGTAAAACCAAAATTAAAGACAGAACTACAGCTAATTCCTTGCCAACTTTGCAGCAACCGCATTTTCCTTAACCCTTCAACAATCAACACCAGTAATTAATTTATTTGGAACAGCAGTTGGCAGCACAATCCATTGTTTTCTTTGTATCCTGTCAGCAATTTTAGTGTGGGACGTTTTTGTTCCCAACATTTTTTTTGCAAGCCACTTTAATTTCCTTCCCCTCTTCCAACAGTGTTCCGCAGGACCTGCCCCCGAAACCCACCCCCCTCAAAAAAAATAAATAAATAAAAAATATGAGATCAATGTAGGCCAATTTTCTTGAAAAAACTGTGGTTCAGTGATAAATAATGCCATGGCTGTGGGTTTCGCCAGTTCATTTCCAGATGATCCATATGTAAGCATTAATCCAATCGCAGATAATTTAGTATGCTGATGATCGATGCCTATGTACTTAGTGTGTGGTTAATTTGATAAATGTATTCATACTTGTGCCTTGTTGGATGCGCCACACTTGTCACCAGTACTGTCAATGTCATCATCATCACTTGTGTAACGTTGTGGCCGTTTCTGAGCTCTCTTACCATCCTTGGCGGAGGTCATTGAACTGAAAGTTGACGCTGTGAGGTTGTCTCTTGTAGCAAGCATTCCTTGGTCTCTTCGATCATCTGTGACAGAAACAAGCAAATTGCAATTCAATTCGCCGTCGTAGTCATTACGTAATCCCCAAGTCACCGAACCGCAACCATAGCAACTGGTTCAAGCCGTCCACACTACACACAAACAGCGACGAATCATAATTCCCATACAAAATGATAATCAATGGTAAAAGCTCTGCCTATTGAAACCCATGTTTTGTAATCTGCATATTTCTTCTTCGGGAACCAAACATAACTGCACTCATGACTTTCTCTAGTGTAGGCTAGTATGATTACAACCTGCTAAAGCAGTTTTGATACTATTGCGACGTTAAAAAGTGTAAGTTTGTGCTCTGTGTAATGTTGAGTGAACAGTCAAATGCATTGCTATGGAAGTGGCGTGAACCAGTGTCAAGGAACTGAGCGTGACCTCGGGAGAAAATGATGTCAGACTACGACGGCGAATAGCAACAAATTTGCAATTGTGAGAATAAAAGCACAAAATCAGCATTTGAAGTTAACATTTGATTTACTTGGGAAAAGATTGTCATATAGTGGGATGTCAGACAACTCGATCGTTGAGACAGCTCCACATAATATGACCGTGCGAGACATGCCCCTCCCCCCAAAAAAAAAAATTTAACAAATAAATAAATAAATAAATAAATAAATACAAAATAAAACATAATAATAATAATAGTAGTAGTAGTACTATTAAACTAATACTAAAATAGGTCTAACCCCATTTATAAAAACAAGTTTTAAAAAATTACAAAATAAACCGAATTTCGGTGAATTCCGCTACTCGCCCGCCGGATGCTTTCACTCATTTACTTTTTAGTCTCAGTCTCGGTCTCAAAAAGAAAAATTAACATAGGCCTACTTAACGAAACAAAAAATGCCTAGATTAGGAGTCTAGCGAAATGGAAGTAACGTTATGAAAACTTACCGGCAAAATAGACGGCATGGGCAACATGAAGTTGTGATTTGCCTTTTTTTGAAGCAGGCCACTTGATCAACACCTCCTTTGTGGAATCCCACTTTTCATTGTTGAAGTCTTCTGAATTCACGTCGTCGTCGTCATCTAAACAAATCATGGAAGTTGACCCTATTTCTACAGTACCTTCTTCAAAGAAATCGAAGAGACCAAACTTCATTGTTATGCTAAGAAGAGTAAGAGTCAAAGATGAAAATTTGAATTACAAAACTCAAAAGATAACGTAAACGTATTTTGTCGTAGGTCACACACGAGGTACGGTAGAACAAGAAATGGCGACTCTTTTTGTCTTTGATTCTTTCGCGCGCGTGCCTTATGGCATGATGGGAGTTTATTAACAACAGAATGAAAATAACTATTTTGAAATAAAAATACACATTTTCTGAAGAAAATAAATGTTATGGAATTATTAAATTATTTTTTGTCTTTTTTTGTCTTTTATTTGCATTTTAAAGTGTATTAAGCTTTTATTAAGGAAGAAAATAAAGGATTAAAATGCATTGTGGGATAGTGTCATTTCCTACACTGGTAGCAATGTAATGTTTTAATACATAAAGCGTACAGGGAACCAGTACAGTCTTGCTTGGCGCACGAACACATTTATATGTACATGTACTATGTATGTACATGTACGGCTGGAAAAAACCCGGTGCGGTCAACTCGTACTCATTTTGGTCAACTCGTACTTCAACCAACTCGTACTCCAACCAACCAACTCGTACTTATAATTAATACTAATAGTAATACTCCGACCAGCTCGCCGTCGTAAACGTTAACCATGACTCGTGCTCATTGTACATGTACATTAAATGCATTACTACTCAGACTAGTAGTATGTAAAAAGTAATAACGTTAGATTGTTAGTACTAGTACTACTACTACTACTAGTAGTAGTCCTTTCTGATTCTGGTCGCACTGCTACTGTCTGTGTGTCTCGGCTCGTCTTTTTTTGTAGCCGAGATTTTTTTAATGTTAGAATCATGGCAGACAAACAACCACCTCGTAAACGTGGGCGGTTCTATAAGTTGTATTTGAACAATGACAATGCAAAAGTTCCACGGCAAACTCGACACAACTGGAGAAAAAACAATTCAGCATTCAGACCTGCAAGAACTGAGTTCGAGCCTGATGTTGAGGTGAGTATGCCTATCCTATGTATTGTGGCTTTCAATCAAATTCAACTGGTAGTGGTACAATCAGTGCCAACTCGTACACCTGCGAATAAAATAGGTTTTACTAAGAATGTGGCAGACATACAGATTTTTATTAAACATGTTAAAACATTTTTCTTTTCTGAATAACAAAATCTTTTTGGTGGGGCTAACTTGTACTCAAGTCAACTCGTACCGCGTACCTGAGTCAACTCGTACCGCGTACCTGAGTCAACTCATACCAACTGCTTACTATAGTGTAGTGAAGAATATTGACGGGCAGCTTAAATGAATCTTGATTGGTGTGCACCAAAATATATTTAATTAAAAGCTGAAAAAAGAAACGAACAAAAACATAAAAATAATGAAATTAAATTCATTAGGCCTACTAGTACTAGGCCCTAATGTTAGGCCCGTATTTATTTCCATGGCATAACGGCATTGCAAGAAATGAAATGAAGTGAGAAACCACCTGATAAAGTGGGGGAAATGGTCAAAATTCATTAATTACAAAAACAATGTATTAAAAGTATAAAAGTATGTCAATTTCTCAATATTGACATTTTCCCTCGATAAACACATAGGCCTTTCATTTTTTGAAATACAAATATTACAGCATAAGTGTGATGTTCAAATGAAATAGATGTCTGCCCATAATCACCCCATGTTTGTAACTCATCAAATGCAAATCTCTACATATTTTCAGAGAACTGGAGACCACAATAACAACTCGGATGCAGAAGAGGAACAACAGCACAATGGGGCCAGTGGTGAGGATTTGAACTCTGACGTAGACGGCACAATGCCCAGTGATGACTTGGCAACTCTTGAGGTATGTCAAGCTATGTATCTTAACACGTAACTGTAATTTCAATCGGCCTGCACTGTAGCTAGGATGATCCTATCGTTATGTTTTCACATAAGCGCTAGGATAAAGAATGTACAAAAAACGTAGATTGCATGTTTTACGAAGAAATAAACACATTGCACTGTAATACCTTAAATGAATCTACACTGTATTGTTATTATGTGTATGCCTTTGATCGTCCCCACAAATGGGAGTGCACATATAAACAAAGTGTTGGTATTTTAATCGGTTTGGAGCCTACAGTTTCCAACAAGCTTTTCGTCTTGGTGTTTGGTAGAGTTTCCATAGAATGTGTTTCTAACCTATTTTTAACCTCATGGTAAAGAGCCCCTACTGCTCCTTGACATCATGGAAAGTTAGCTTAAATTTGTCTTTGTGTGTCACTTTCAGTCACTTTCAAGCGACGAGGAGCCAGATGAAGATGAAACGTTTTCTGGAGATAGTGTTGCTGGAGATGACAACGTACTGGTAAGAATTCATTCATCATCTGTAATGCTTGGTGAAAGTGAATAAAATGACATGCTATACATCTCTCAAAAAAATTATTTGGCCCATGGTTCCAATTTTCAGCAAAGGATTTGAAAAAGGCAATATTTATGAAAGAATGTTGCAACCTGATGCCATTTTTTTTCTTTATATATTATCTCAAAAAAGGTCAGTCATTGCAAAAATGTTGAAAAGACATGAATCTAGGTTTGAGAAACATTTTAAATTTTGTCAGCAAAAATTTTCTTGACTCTCCATAGACTGTATACAACCGCTGAAGTGGCGTCAGGATGCTACATTTTTTCCAATCTTTATTCATCTTGTTCATCCTTTATACCATATTTTTGGTACAGCTTCCATGTAAATGTATCGTAGGTAATACTTAAATTTAATGGTTGCATTTTTGGTGGGGGTTGTATTCCAGTAAACAAACCAATTTCAGGTGTGCATCCAAAGTTGTAAAGTCAATTCAGTATGAATGTAGTCAAAGTTGCAGGTTTTGAGATGTTTCATCTCATCTTGTATGTGTACAGGCATACATTTAGCTGTTGAACATGGACAGAAAAAAAAAATTATTTTACCCACATCAAAAAATTTGTGACGCATAATTAAAGTGTATTCCCTTGGGTATTTTTTGTTCATACAACTTGTGTATATGGACGATCAAAATTAGTTTTTTTGCATTTGGATTTTTTTCGGCAGCACTTGGACCCAGGTGGAGAAGACCCAGATGATGAAGACCCAGGTGATGAAGACCCAGGTGATGAAGACCCAGGTGATGAAGACCCAGGTGATGAAGACCTTGCAATTCTGGGAGCTAATGTCACCCAGGAACAAGCTGTACTTATGATACTGACCTATGTTCTGCGACATAACCTAACTGGCGAGGCATTGCAAGACCTACTTATACTGGTCAATCAGTTTGTTCCCGGATTATCACCAGCCACAAAGTTTTTGTTTAACAAATGCTTTTGTGGTACTAAAGGGCAAATAGAACGTCACTATTACTGTAAATCTTGTTTGACATATATAGGCCAAGATGAGAACCGAGACACTTGCCCTAATGCAGTTTGTCAGGTTGAATTTAATGCCTCTGAAAACAAGAAAAGTGGAAAATTCCTTCTGTACATTCCACTAGAATCTCAGTTGAAAGACCTCTTTGAGAACAAAGACATTGCAGTCTCCCGCATTGAAAAAACTAGAAGAAGGAATGATGTACTAGGAGATATTTTTGATGGCTGTGCCATACAAAAACTTATGCAAGAGGGGAAGCTTGGTCCAAATGACTTCACACTTCTCTGGAACTGTGATGGTGTACCAGTATTCAAATCGTCTGGGTTTTCCATTTGGCCAATACAGGTAATTGTAAATGAACTTCCTCCTGAGATCAGACGTAAACATGTTCTCTTCTGTGGGCTGTGGTTTGGGCCAAGCAAACCTGAAATGAAGACACTATTCACACCAGTACTAAAAGAGGCAGAAAAATTGGCAGAAGGATTTGACTGGATACATCCTGTAACCACAGAGACAGTCCACTCAAATGTATTTTTCCTCACAGCTGCATGTGATTCAGTTGCTAGGCCATCCATGAGAAATTGCATGCAGTTCAATGGACGCTTTGGATGTGATTGGTGTTTACACCTAGGGGAAGTTGTTGAAAAGGGTGGAGGAAATGTTCGTTGTTATCCTTATAATGACCCTGAGCCCGAAACTCGCTCTCAAGAGCAGTGGGAAGATGACGCAATCCAAGCCACTCTTGCAAATCCAGTAAATGGAGTGAAAGGACCTTCTTTGCTACTTTTCCTGCCCCTTTTCAACATCATCACTGGATTTGTACCTGATTACATGCACTGTGTTTTGTTGGGTGTGGTAAGGCAGTTTGTAAAACTTTGGTTTGATTCAAGTAACCATGATAAGCAATGGTACTTAGGCACTAGTGTTCAACACTTTGATCACAGATTACTTAATATGAAGCCAGCTAGAGAGTTAAGCCGTGCCCCAAGATCAATTACTACCAAGAGTTATTGGAAAGCTACAGAGTGGAAGTCTTTTCTACTATATTATTCACCATTCATTCTTTGTGGATTGCTGCCAAACCAGTACTTTAAGCATTGGTGTTTACTGGTGTTTGGAATTCATGCCCTGTTGCAAACAAAGGTTTCTAGGGGAATGATCGACCAAGCTGAAATAGCTCTCAAAAAATTTGTAATTGGTGTTGAAACACTTTATGGCAAGGAGCATATCAGTTTCAATGTTCACCTCCTCACTCACCTTGCTGCTTCTGTAAATGAGTGGGGACCACTCTGGGCAGCTTCAGCCTTTTCTTTTGAGGCTAATAATGGAAAGCTTTTAAAGTTTTTTCATGGTACTCAGTTTGTTCCGCAACAAATTTCAGCTTCTTTCCTTCTTTGGAGAAGTGTTCCAAAATTTCTCCAAGCACTCCATGATGCACCGCTACCAGTGAAACATTATGTTGAACGATTGTGGATGTGTAGTAGTGTTTTGCCCAAAAGTGCTGTTAAATTAGGACGATCAATGTTGTTTGGTAGCTTTGTAGAGAAGCAAATTCCTCTGCATATCAGAGCATCCATAAGGCAACTGCTTGGTCATGACATTTACAACAGAAGAGGTATGTTTTATAAGCGGGTACTAATTGATCGCTGCATGTACTGCTGTAAATCTTACACACGTTCTAATCGCAGGATTGATTATGGTGTGCAGTTTAAAGATGGCTCATTTGGCATGCTTCAACACATAATAGTGGCAAAGGTTGAATGTATTTGCCCCCCAGATGAATTTTGCCAATGCCAACGAAGTATGATAGTTGTATATACTGCACTTGTTAAACAAAATACTCATGTTTTTCAAGACAATCAGATAGGTGTCAACTCTACAGGCTTAATTCATGAAGTTGGTCTCTCCTTGGGAACTAAAAGTTTGTTTGTTAAGGATATCAAGCAAAAATGTGTGGTAATTTATGATACTGGGAAAATATTTTTTGCTCCACTGTGCAATACTTTTGAATCGGATTAGTAAACGAAGAAGCAGGACTGATCTAGTGAGCGTCACCCCACGGTGTTCTGTCCAACAATGATTTATGTTCTGCATGCACAATATAGAAAGTCCCCACCTGTATGACCACTTGGCAAATGAACATTCCAATAATGAGGTCTTTAGTTTAAAAGTGCTCCAAGACATTATGTAACAGACAAATAAAGCTGATGACAAAAGGGATAACCCATTTTGCTTGAGTTCAGGAGCGATATTTTGAGCCACAATGCAAAGTTGTGAGAAATGAACAGGTACCCCCACACAATCAACCGAGTTGTGTGCACTGATGCGCAACGTTATCCGCACAAATCTTGGTTGCAACATGTGTGTCGATGATCAGGCTAAATCGTCATATCATGTTTATGCTCATAAGTCTCTAAAATTTACAAATATTTTTAAAACATACAGGTGGGGACTTTCTTTTTTTGAGGTGTATAGAATACTAGCATGTCGTAAGGCATTGGAGAAAATCATGTGTCACTTCCCCGACATTCACAGTGGGCATGCAGCTTACAAGGGAAAGCGCCTTGTGCATATAAAAAGTAACAACCTCATGCTTAATTAAATAAACAATAGGTGACCCGCGCTCTACAATAAAGGGTATAATGTACGTTTGTATGTGGAGAGGATGAAAAAAATCTTAACATAAGTGACTTTTTGTTTGTTTTTATTAGACCTACATTTTTATAATTTATTTTCAGAAACTTTAATAGAGGAATAATGATGAAACAAAATATAAGTATACAAATGTCCAGATTTCTTGAGAACACAAAAAGCCACAGGGGTCAAACCTGTATGTAACTCATTTTGCGACATACACATTTTTGTTGAACCAGTCGCATATTTCACGTGTAAGGTTTGTTTGTGTTGATGTTAAGTGATGTACATGTATGGGGTTTTTAAAATCATTTTCATGCATGTTGTACCATGAAACAAGTAAGTCGGCAAGTTTTATATTTATATAGTGTGCAACTTTTTTTCCCTTTAAACAGCTCCTGGCAAGTTTTTATCTTTGTAAAATTCTTGTATATATATTTATTTCCCCGGATGTGTACATGAACAGCACATGTATGTAAATCTTAAATAAAATTCAAGTACTAAACGGAAATCTGTTTTGTTTCTCATTGTTTGTTCACTGCAGTGCTATTGACATATAATTCAGTTTAAAAAGAATTTTTGTTTTTTTGTGAGAGTAGGTGTAGCTACATGTACTAGGATGGTCACGTTTTCATAGAATATGGATCCGATAACGGGACCTGGGTTCAAAACTCCACATACCAAAGAAAACCTGTCTTGAAAGCTGTTTTCATCAACAACATATACATTTTATAAAGAACTAAGGAGCAATAAGTTTAATACCCAAGGCAGTCTAGACAGTATAGACTGAATTAAAATGACAGTACAATAACTTTAAAATATGCATTAAATTTACATTACAAAGAGTAAACTAAATTGAATTAAACAATTTAAAACATGTAAATAAAATTCACAAAAGATTATCTGACAAAGCATGTTAACTAAGAAATGAACATGAGGAATGGTGGGGGGGGGGGACCTTACAGCAGAATATGCGAAGGATAAATGATGATGGGACGTGGAAGGAAGATGTGGTAATGGATTAGGGCAGGGCTAAGTAAAGTGGTTCTGAGAAAAAAGTTAGTTTTGTTAGGATCAAGAAAAACTTACACAAATATTTCCTTCTGTGTCTACATGCACCACAAGACTACCACAGGACCGGGGTATCCAACGATTACAGTACCACATGTATTTGTGTGGTACTCTGATGATATTTGCTTTTCCTGTGGTAATTTCTGTGGTATCTACATGTACCACATGAAGTACCACATGAAGTACCACAGGACCGGAATATCCAGCGTTGGCATTACCACATAAGTAAATTTGTGTGGTACTCTGGTGATAATGTTTTTCCTGTGGTAATTTCTGTGGTATCTACATGTACCACTGAAGTACCACAGGACCGGGATATCCAGTGTTGCAATTTGTGTGGTACTGGGGTGATAATGTTTTTCCTGTGGTAATTTCTGTGGTATCTACATGTACCACAAGAATACCACAGGACTGGGATACCCAGCGTTGGCATTAATTACCACATAAATGTGTGTGGTACTCTGATATTTGCTTTTCCTGTGGTAATTTCTGTGGTATCTACATGTACTACTGAAGTACCACAGGAATACCACAGGACCGGGATATCCTGCGTTGGCATTACCACATAAATTTGTGTGGTACGCCGGTGATAATGTTTTTCCTGTGGTAATTTCTGTGGTATCTACATGTACCACAAGAATACCACAGGACTGGGATACCCAGCGTTGGCATTACCACATAAATGTGTGTGGTACTCTGATGATATTTGCTTTTCCTGTGGTAATTTCTGTGGTATCTACATGTACCACTGAAGTACCACAGGACCGGGATATCCAGTGTTGCAATTTGTGTGGTACTGGGGTGATAATGTTTTTCCTGTGGTAATTTCTGTGGTATCTACATGTACCACAAGAATACCACAGGACTGGGATACCCAGCGTTGGCATTAATTACCACATAAATGTGTGTGGTACTCTGATATTTGCTTTTCCTGTGGTAATTTCTGTGGTATCTACATGTACTACTGAAGTACCACAGGAATACCACAGGACCGGGATATCCAGCGTTGGCATTACCACATAAATTTGTGTGGTACTCCGGTGATAATGTTTTTCCTGTGGTAATTTCTGTGGTATCTACATGTACCACAAGAATACCACAGGACTGGGATACCCAGCGTTGGCATTACCACATAAATGTGTGTGGTACTCTGATGATATTTGCTTTTCCTGTGGTAATTTCTGTGGTATCTACATGTACCACAGAAGTACCACAGGAATACCACAGGACATTTTCGTAAGGGACTGCTCCTGGTATGTTAAGTCAAATACGTAATGTGCCTTGTAGCATGTATCCACGGCTTTCTGTAGTGAAGGTTGGGGAATGCCTCTTCTTTCCAGTATCACAAATAACTGCGACGGGTTCAACTTGTTATCAGAGAACAGCATTAAAATGTATGGTTGCGGTCTCTTCGAGCTGTCAATGTGTTTCAGATATTCGTGCATATTGATGATATCCTACAAATGGAAGTATAAAAGAAAGGTTATGCATCAGAAACTTCCATCCTATTCATTCATAAAAATCGGCAATTTCTGGTAAAATGGTACATGATTTAAACTCGCTAAGAAATTGATGGGCTGGTGGGAATGAGCCAAATCATGCAGGACTGCGAGTCATAAGACATGAGTGAACATGGACTAATTCCCCCTACTAATTTCAAAGTCAAATGGTCAATAGAACCATGTATGTCGTAGCCTGTGAATGGTGTTCTTGAGCCAACTGTATCACTTGTGATCAACAATCCATCAGTCAAATGACAAGGATCTATTAAGGAATTATATAATTTGTTTATAATTATATAACAGACCCAATGAATGTACATCAGTTATGCCTGTTGCATCATTTATATAAATACTAACCAACTGAGCATCAATGAAGGATGCCAACACCTCAGATGATGCACACCTTCCACTGTGTCTTCCTTTGTGCCTGCCCTCAAAGACGAGGGGCATCATGTGAAATGCCAAATTGTTCTTCTCTTCTGCAAAAACAGTCAGTAAAATCCATCTTGGATACAGTGTATTTATCTTTGCCAATACATTTTATTTTTGGTGTAACTTAAAGTGGAGGCCTGGCTTGATTTGGGGAATATAAAATGGAACCAGACAGAAATGTAACAAAATAAAAATGTACTTATGAAAACATTAGAGCCTGCAGTGTCTATTCAAGCACATCCAAAAGAATAAGCCAAATGTTTTGTTTAAATAATGGAAAGGTGCTTTGTATTAAAACAAAACTTGGATTTCTCGTTAAGGGCCACTCACAATGGTCAATATTTTCATCTAGGTACAAAGTTTACATAACTTTTGCACCATGAAACCTTCCCCTACACACAATTAAGTATGCCAAAAATTTTGAAAACAAAAAAATGTCCCTTACCCCTTTCACTTTACATTAAAAGGGAAAGGGGAAATCACAATGAAAAAGTCTGGCTGATGTCAATATGGAGAACTTCACGGTTATAGTCTCTTACACCACACTAATGAGAAAAAGTGTACTCCCTGTTTGATGTTTTACCTTCTTTGTAATATCAAACAACGCCTACCTGCTGATAATTTCTCAATGTCCAGGTCATTCTCCAAGTGTAGTCTTTCTTTCCACTGTGGACACATCTGAATGCCATACTTCACAAGCGAGTCACTGATTCCTCCCCATGCCTGATACAGGTCCTGCACATCCGGGTATATGACTTTGTAGTCCTGATCAATCTATAAAAAACAACAAATAGTCATGCAATTTAGGTATTGAAACATCATACACAGCTATGCATGATGTTCTTGCAAAGGTGGAGCAGTTGATGTGAAAGAACCTGATTTTCTAGGATGCATACATACATCTGCAGCCACGCTCCTGCACTTTAGTGTCCCCCGAACATGTCCAAGCCAAACCAGGTAAACTCAGCATCACTTTTCCCCCTGGTTCCTGATAGGGAATCTTCTTACATTGAAATAATCTTTATTTCATCAAAGTCAGTTAAGCGAATTGAGTGTTATGTCATCTTCTGTGCAGGAAGGTCAGTCCTCAAATCAGATATGGTTCATGAACCAGGGTGTGATTTTGTTGCTCAGAAAAATTACATGCAACTTAATTGACTGATTTCACTGAAATAAAGACTACATGTACATAAACAACATTCCCTATCAGAACCCGGGGAAAAAAATCAAATCTGGTGTTTGCCTGGTTTGGCCTTGAATTTTTTTGGACACCTCCCGGCCTGTACTTATAGTATTTATTGAATCTGCAGTGGTACTTTTATAGGACATTTACATGTATGATATATTTTTGGTAGAAACTTTGCTAACTCTTGATCTTTTACTTGACTTCCATTTTAAAAACTAAGGTTTACAGTTTAGCAAAGCTTTACTGGTAGCTGCATCAGTCTATCTGAAAAGGGGGAAAACAAACCAAGGATCACATATTCAATTTCAAGCAACTGCAACATACCATGCCAGGATCAGTTAGCCGAGGATATTCCTTCAAAATTTCTGCAACTGTCCTTGGTTCCTCAATATCTGTGATCCAGCGGAATCGGTGTCTTGCAGTAGAGGCCATTTTCTGCTTAACTTCATCCTCGGGTCCAAGATGGTCTTTCAACCACTGCTGTAAACCAGAAACATTCGCCGATGTGTCCGTCCGTTCTGAATCTGGATCAGCAACCGTTTCTGGAACAGGCTTGGGATTTTCTGTAAAGAAATGAAAAGCTGTACTTAGGCAAAGAAGATTGACAACACACAAAATGTCCCAAGACAATCAGGGACTTTTATTATTAAGACAAATAATGAATTTAAGTTAGTGTAGCCAGGCGTGGACCCAGAGGAGGGGGGGGGGTTGGGGGTCGAAACCCCCTCCTGCTCTGACCCACTGCTCTTTTTTGTTCTTTTCTTTTTTACAACTGTATAGTAATATTTGTTAAATGACATTCTGCAGGGGTTATTACCGGTATAAAAAAAATTCTGACGGGCCTGACCCCCCCCCCTGCAAACATTCCTGGATCCGCCCCTGGTAGCTTTAGGCCTATCGGAACTGGACAGAATGTGACAGCATTGTATTGAGTGTAAACTTTTAATCTCACAATGTAGTTACATGTATACCTGTACAATCGACACCCAAGGAAGGGCACACTTAGCCAGGGCGTAATTTAATTATTCACTTTGCCATTTCCATGTAACATATTTGCTTGTTACAGAACTGTAATATTTCTGTGTCCTGGTTATATAGACATAAGTTTTAGCATACAACTTCTCCAATAGAGTAAATGGCCCATTGTACATGTACTAAATGGCCCATTGTACATGTACCAAATGGAATTAAACTACTAGTAAACTGACATCATAACGTGAATAAAGAAAGCTTGACTGTGATGAGATTTGAACCTGCACCCACGGCAATACCGCAATGGTGCTCTACCAACTGAGCTACCTAACCCAATAGTCAATATCTTTGTGCATGCCAGTTAGAAGCAAATGAACCTGTACATACCATATTGACCAATGATTATTTAATGCATACACATTAGCAATGTTGCAACCTGGGAAAATGGCAGTCCAGGGATCAGTTTTTCAAAATGTGATTTATTTGATGTTACTAGTAATCTGGATATAAATACTGACAGTGGGTCTTGGCAGCATACATGTCATGCATTAATGTAATTAGTATAGCACTAGGTATGTGATGCTATTATATTTAAGAATTTAACTATTGTTATTCCTTGTTATTTCTTATGTTGTTTATGATGTCACCTGCACTTCCTCTATTCAGTCACCCTATCATGAAATCATACCTATCTTTTCAGGTTTTTCTTCACCCGGCAGTTTTGACCTGACGTATCTGAGTCGTACTTCTAGGTAGCCTCCTGCAGGTTGCTTGTGGGCTCCTTTGAAGTAATACGCTTCCTGAAAACAACATCAAACGGTGTAAAAGGATTAATATACTGAGAAGAAATTACACAAATGATACAAATCCTGTAATAAGTTCATATATTTAGCTAAATCATTGAGTAGTCATTGAAATATGACGTACATGTAATACTGACCTTGTACAAAGTATTTTATTTTATGTTAGCCTAGGGGGAAAAAGGAATCTGAGCGGTTTCGTTTTTGCCACAATATAAAATATGCGTGTATCATATCCAATCACAGGCCACATGGTATGTATTGCTTTCATGGTTTCTGACTGGCAACCTGGATAAAGACCTTAACTAAATTGGAACCAACCACATGGCTGGGTAGCTCAGATGGTAGAGCACTGACATAGTATTTCAGTGGTCACTTTAGTTAAGTTTTCTTTGTTCACATTATAATGATTAAAGCATGAACCCTGTCAGTTTCAATGGTGGACTGTTTGCTGATAACATGTTTCATTTTTCTCCAGCACAAATTCATTAGAAACAAATGCCTTGTGAAATGTTTGCTAACATGTCATGGCTTCCAAACATAGCTCTTTCATGTGGTTTGGAGTTTTACACCTAGTTTGCTCTCTCTCTCTGTCTCTTGGTGTAATAAATACATTCAGAAATTATTGAGACTCCTGTGTACATCACTCAATTTAATAAGGCCTTGCACCCAATGTTCTGTGTGCACTTGTAATTGTATAATAGGCCTATAACATGGTAAAAACAAATATGAAGTATTTATTTCTGTTTTATTGGTGTTTTCAAACCAGTACACAATTTTTTCCTGCGTGTTGGGAAAAACAGCTTGTTCATGCAAGTGTAGAGCCTGTAAAATACGACACCCACCCATTTGTTTTATGGCTCACCCTCCCAATTTTACCACCACTCCATTATCTATTGCTAAAACCCTGCTTTTGTACTACCTCGCATGAAAATGGTATCGCCCATCCAAACTTTTGGCCACAGAAGTTTCTAGAAAATGTGTGTGTGTACGTGAGTGTGTATATGTGTATTCTACTCTGTGCATGCAGTGTTGGCACACTGTTTCAATTTCTCTGCAATTTTGTTCTCCTTGTGACAACTTTAAATCAATAATTATTAGTATTTATACTACCACTGTAACACAGGTCATATTCATATCTCAATGACTACTTATGTTTCATCTGCAAAGTCTCCACTGCCTTTGTTCAAAGCTAATGTGCATGAAGTAAATCATGAGGGAGCAGCATGGGTGGAGATGCAGGCATGATTTTGTTTCAAATTCTAAAAAGAACATGTTGCAGAAGGGAAGAATAACAGTTAGCACAGACAGCCAAGTGCTGCTTTGTCCACCCCAATGAATATTAGGGTTATCTTTGAAAATGAAAATTATGATGAAATAAAAAAAACAGGCACACAATTCAGAGAATGGGAGTGCATATTCAAATCATAATGGCACATCAAACCACCATTTTTTTCACTCTCTGTTCGTGGGGACTACGTTACATGATGTAGGCATACATGTCCCCTGCTGTGTATATGTACACAGCAGAGAGCATGCACTTCTAATCCAACTTAACGTGACTGGGTAACCCCTTTTTCAAGTTTTACAAACGACAACTTAATGCACTTTTCGTATGCTGAATTTAACATTACGACGCGACGATCCAGCAAATTTAACGTTACAGATTACACAGCAACCATCCCGCATTAATATTTTTGTTAAAAATATGATCGTAACTCCCTGCCATGCCTGCCTAACTTGTTATGCATGGCTACAATACATACAGTTACGATCGTATTCTTAACTAGATCTCTTAAAACATATTTAACTTGCAATATTTACCCACGAATGTCTGCTCAAGGTCCTCCAGACCCCAGTCCATCAGCAGCTCGGTCACTGTCGCCGCCATGGTTGATGGTGTGTGTACGCACGTACATATCATCATATCATACTAATGTCATCGCGATGTCCACGATTACTTTACGCAACGTTGGTTAATTTTAACCTCGTGGTGCGCATTTGCGCAACGTTGGTTATTATTTTAACCTCGTGGTGCGCATTTGCGCAACGTTGGTTAATTTTAACCGCGTGGTGCGCAGTTTGCTTAGCTGTTGTAAGTTACCGCTCACATTCGATCAACATTTGTGTAATGAAACGCAGTTACCCAACTTTTTTATTAAACATCTCTTACTCAACGTTGGGCAAAGAAAATACTTATAAAACTCGCGAATTTCAACATATGTTGGTTAAAATATTGCACAACAATCGATGGAAGCAATTTAACCAACGAATTTTCAGCAACTTTTTTGCAGTGTAGTTGTGTTTTTTTAATGAGATGAAAAATTATTAATTCTTTTAAGTGTTATCTTATTAACCAATTACTAATTGTGACAATTATATTGTTTCGCTTATGTTAATCAAATAAATAAGAATACATGTGTAGGTAGCAAATATTCTTATAATGCACCCTTTCCCAACCTTTTTCAAACTACTATAATTCCACTAATGTGGTATATCCACTTTCCTTTCCCCTTTTCATAGATATTGGCAAAAAAAAGACCTGACTTGCTGGAGAAGTTTTTAAAAGACATTAACCGTGCTTCAGAGGGATGTACCTTAACAGGTTGTCTGAAATCCCCAGTTAGAGACCCAAATCAAGATCAGGATCGAGACCAAACTGTAACTCAACCAGCGACAGATCAGGATCGAGACCAAACTGTAACTCAACCAGCGAGAGACTGGAATCGAGACCGAACTGTAACTCAACCAGCGAGAGACGATGATCAAGACCGAACTGTAACTCAACCAGCGAGGGACAATGATCGAGACCGAACTGTAACTCAACCAGCGACAGATCAGGATCGAGACCAAACTGTAACTCAACCAGCGACAGATCAAGATCGAGACCAAACTGTAACTCAACCAGCGAGAGACTGGCATCGAGACCGAACTGTAACTCAACCAGCGAGAGACGATGATCAAGACCGAACTGTAACTCAACCAGCGAGGGACAATGATCGAGACCGAACTGTAACTCAACCAGCGACATATCAGGATCGAGACCGAACTGTAACTAAACCAGCGAGGTACTATGTTCGAGACCAAACTGTAACTCAACCAGCGAGGGACAATGATCGAGACCAAACTGTAACTCAACCAGCGAGAGACAATGATCAAGACCAAACTGTAACTCAACCAGCGAGAGACAATGATCAAGACCGAACTGTAACTCTACCAGCGAGAGACGATGATCGAGACCGAACTGTAACTCAACCAGCGAGAGACAATGATCAAGACCGAACTGTAACTCTACCAGCGAGAGACGATGATCGAGACCGAACTGTAACTCTACCAGCAAGGGACCATGATATAAAATCTATCCCGAGCAGCATGGCAGTTGATAAAGATAATGTAAGCCATAGTAGATCCAAGTTCACTCAAGGTCAAGGTACTTCTTACCTAAGTCACCACATGTCAAAATCTAATCTACGTCAATGCAGTTCAAGGTACAAATCGGGTCGAGCCAGAGCTATGGCAGCCGAATCTGATGAGAGTAATTCTGATTCAGGATCCAGATATGATGATAAGGACTATGTGTATTCATCACAATCTAGTGACGACACAAGTATTACTGATTATGAACCTTCCAAGAAGAAAAAAGCCTATGTTTCTGAAACTGATGACACAGATGAATCATTCGTAATACCCTATCGAGCTAATATGCTGTTGAAAGAGATAGGAAAAGGGGAAAAGAGAGATTTATCTGAAGCTTTTTTGGATAAAAATGAGAGTGACAACAGTGATGAGATGGTACCAGAAGAGCAGAAGATAACAGATATCAAACATGAGGGGATTTATGTGAGAAAGATTATAACTTCAGAGACAGACAGGCACGGGAAGAAAAAGAAGGAATGTCGGGTATACAATTCCAGACACAGTTGTGTCTATTGTCACTTACTTCATTCAAATATAGCAGAACATCTCCTACGCATACATAAAACGCGTCGAGCTGTCAAAGAGGTGATGGAAATTGTGGTAGATCCCACAGATGACCCAGCAATCAAGAAAACGAAACAGACAAAGCGAAAGAAACTACTGGACATAATTAGAGCATCAGGTGATCACCTCAATAATGTTGAAGTCCTAAAAGAAAAAAAGGGACAGCTAATTCTTGGAAGAAGACCTGTCACAATGTTGAATGTGGAAGAGTATGGGCCATGCCCAAATTGTAAGGAGTGGCTGCGGTTGACAATTATCAAACGTCATCAAGCAACATGTCCAGCGAATGATGTTTCCTGCAGAATGTCCAGCGGTTGCCTACTAGTGCAGTCTAATATGATTTCAGGGAGACTGCGTACTGAAGCCAGCAAAGCTTTGGCTGATGAGGTGCTCTCTATAATGAGGCAGGATGACATTGGCCAAGCAGCATGTACAGATCCACTTATTGTTGCTTTAGGGAATGACTGGATGATAAAGAATGTTGGCAATCGGTTGATGCGCAAGTATTACACCTCAAACATAATGCGTCTTTCTGCTCGACTCAAATTGAATCTGACTAAACTTTGCACTCCAGAACCAGGGACAGACTTGGGATGTTATTTGCAGCCCAAATATTTTGAGGAAATTACAACAGCTATTTTGTGGGTGGCAAAACAAAGTACTGATGACGAGGAGGATCTGGCATTTCCTTCAAATACTATTAAGCTGACATATCATCTGAAGAAATTGACAAGCATCAAACTTGCTCAAGCAATCACCACTGAAGATAATGTAGCAAGGAAGGAAGCTAAAGATTTGTTGAAGCTGATGGAATTGAAGTTTTCAACAAAGCTGGCCAGGGTGTTGCTAGGAGAGAGGAGGCTTGGGAGACAAAAACCATTGCCACTTCCAGAGGATATCAAGAAACTCCCTGAATTCATCAGTGCTGAGATGCAGTCACTTGATCTGCAGAACCATTCCTACCAGACTAAACTGATCACCTACAATCGACGCAGATGTGGAGAGCTGCAAGCAATGCTGTAAGTATTGAAGGCTCAAGTAAAATTTGACCAGTATGTCAATACACGATTCAGTATCTTAGTAATTTGTTTATGCACTGAAGTCAAATGAAATATAATGGCAATCGCTTGATATGATCCACTTGTGATAAATGAAATAAAACACATTACAATGTTATGCTTATAACGAATGTGCATGATTTTTTTTTGCAATCCATTTCAGGCTCAAAAGTTATCAAATATGGAGCAAAATATATCTTGCACACCAGTGTTGTGATTATGACCAGGAGGTCCGAGACCAAAACCATGACTTTTGGATCCAAGATGTAGACCTTGAGACATTTTTTTCTCTCAAAATGAAATGTCCATATTTTGTCAAGTTTACAAAAAGACTTTGATCATGTTGATACAATAAAAATTCTCAGGATCAACTTGATTGAGCCAATGCCGAGACCCAAAGCGATCTTGAGAATCACAATACAGATATACAGGCGCATATCAGACTTTTGGACATGTGATCACAGCTGTGATTGGTCAATACATCATGGGGTGGGGCTTAATGCATTGGGATGTTATGTTTATATTGACTCATTTCATTAATATCATGATGCTTATTTGTTTTTCTCCAGTCTGGAAAACCTGTACCAGTCATAGTGCCATGTGAGGTACAGCCTGTTCTGGCTTACTTTGCCAGCCCTAACACACGCAGAATGGCAGGCATCTTACCATTGAATCCTTACGTGTTTGCGTCTTATGGTATGTTTTCATGCATTTTCTAAAGATCATCATTTATGTAGCATGCTTATTCTCAGTCAAATGTATTTTTTTAACTGACCAAACTGACATTTTAGATCATCCATCTGAACCCATGTTCTTTTTCATTGTTGTTTGCTTGTTTCTGTTGCTAGTCAGAGATTGATATTTTTAATATGTCTTGTTGCATTCACTGATTGATGATTAACAATCTGAATATATTTGTGCGATAGGTGCTGGTGTTGTTCGTGGGTACGATTCAGTGGCGTCAGTTGCCAGCAGGGCTGGTTTGTCTAAACCAGACTTTATCCGATCCTCCAACATGCGGAAGTATATGGCTACCATGACACAGGTGAAATTGTACTTTTTTCATCAAACATTTCCTTTAATGTGTACGACACTTGGTTGTTATATACATCTATTGACTGGATCGTGTTAGTTGAGTTGGAATGGTGAATTTTAGATTTTTTGCATGGGGGAGGGGGGTTGCACTTTCTGGTGCAGATTGAGGAAACACATGAATACACACATACTGCCAACCTTGGACAGTCACCGAGTACTGTCCGCGGAAGTGAAAGCTCAGAAATTTTGCTGCAAAACTCACAAGAAAAATTGTGAGTCCTCGTTTTGGCAACTACAAATATTTGGGGTGTTCTAGTGTATGAAAACAGAATGTGGATCTTAAAAGTGGTGTGTATCGGTGTTTTGTTTCAGAATAAAGCACACATTCCAGGTATCACTTTATTTTATCTATACTATTTGTCTTTTCAGTCATTAGATATAAGCGGGCAAGAAATGCAGTGGGTATGCGATCACCTTGGTCATACCCTTAATGTCCATCAATTGCACTACAGAGCCATGTCAGGTATCCTTGAGATTGTGTTGATCCAAGACAAAAACTTGGTCAGCAAATACCATGGAAAAGGGCTTCAAGATATACAGCTTGAGGGTAAGTAAACTTCATTTGCTGGTGAAAAAAGTTGATTCATTAATTGTTAGGGTCAGTACTTGCTTCATGGGAATGAAATTAAACAAATAATTTAATATGAAAGGAAAACAATACAAACTCTTGGATGCCCCCTATCAGTGTAGCATTTCAAATGTGTTGTGAATTCACAACAATAAACTGATTTGGAGTTGCACAATTACTTTGCTTTCTATGTGTGCCCCAGTAATTCAGAAGGTCTTTCACCAGGTTATTGGTACACCATGCCCGTGCTTACATTGTATAAGCACAATATAGCTTCACTGTTGTGAGATAGAAAATTTAGATGATACTGCAGTAGCTACATGTACATCCCAAAGACCCAAAGCTCCAGTGCTTCCATCTACACACTCCGATCAGGACCTCGCAAATGCTTTTTCAAACTTTTTTGTCACAAAAATTGAGAATATCCGTCGTTCTTTTCCCTCAGTACCTGCCATTCTATCACAAACACCATCACGCAAGGATTCACAATGTAGACTGTCCATGTTAGAGCCTACTAGTGTTACGGAGATCAAGAAACTCATCATGAAATCGCCATCAAAATCATGTGAACTTGATCCAGTGCCAACTTCGCTAATAAAACAAAATATTGATGTGTTTGCTAAGTATATCACAATTATTGTAAACAGATCTCTTTCTTCCGGTTGTTTCCCTAATAGCCAGAAGGTTGCTCATGTTAAACCACTCCTAAAGAAACCCAATTTGGACAAGGAAGTTTTCAAAAATTACCGGCCAGTAGCGAATTTAAAGTACCTTGGAAAAACAATCGAGTGAGTTGTTTCATCACGGATCTCTGACCATGTTCGTACTAATAACCTGTCGGACACATTTCAGTCAGCCTACAAACCATTTCATGGAACGGAAACTGCTCTTCTTCGCGTCAACAATGACATTTTATCTGCCATGTATGAGGGGAAATCACTGCATTAGTTTTGTGAGACTTAAGTGCCGCTTTTGACACGGTCGATCATAAAATCCTTCTCTCCCGCCTTCAATATCATCTTGGAATACATGACACATCCCTGGATTGGTGTAAGTCCTACCTTTTAAATAGGCCTCAGCATGTTTGTATTGGTAATGCTATCTCCGAGCCTGTTATTCTTGACTATTCTGTACCCCAAGGCCCTGAGCTTGGCCCACAGTGGTTTACTGTTTATACCTTTCCAGTTCATGATATCATTTTGAAGTATAATTTAAATTACCATGTTTACGCTGATGACACGCAGCTTTACATTACTTTTAAATCTTCTCAAGAACCTGCCGATTCCTGCATTAAAACACTGGAGAAATGTATTCAAGAGATTTGTAGTTGGATGAAACAAAACTTCCTGAAATTGAACGATGAAAAAACAGAATTTGTTCTATTTGGATCACGTCAGCAATTGTCTAAAGTTTCTCTTCCATTTATTACAATTGGTGACTCGCAGATAACCCCCTCATTACATGCACGTAATTTGGGTGTTATATTTGACTCGACAATGACTTTAAAACCACATATCTCCAACATTGTTCGCATATACATACATACATACATACATACATATCAGCATTTATATAAAGCGCCTTTTTCCCTTAAGTTACAAAGCGCTTGCAGAGCTTGCAGAGGATGCGACAAAGTTCAACTTAAAGATGTTCGAAGTACACAAAAAACAATCAAATATTACGATATAAATGAGTCTTAAAGATTGACTACAACGGAATAATGATAAGTGCTGTGTTGCTGTTTTCGTTCGAGAAATGTGTAATGATTACTAACATATTATTATTATTCAATCAAACTTGTTCCTTCATGCAAAAAAAAAATCAATTTGATCGGCGTTCTACGACCCAGAAAAGCCCAGTTTCACCAAAAGCCCTCAACTCATGAATAATTCATACTTCGTGTGTGACGTAGTACCCATGACGCTTTGTTACCCCCACGCACAACAGTCGATCGTGTGTACTGTATGCATTTACCATACATGCAATGCGGAACAACAGCGGACAAGCGACATCTTCTAGACCGAAAAACAGCGAATATTGGGAAGATCACAGTATAGATGAGGAAGAGGAGTTTCATATAGGCACTTCTGAGGATAGTGATGTCAGCTCTAGCGATGAGGGGAGCTCCCCAGACGAGAGAGAAGGCGAAGACGATGACGAAGAAGTCGAAGTACGTGGCGCTGAACCATACCGGTTCGAGCCACTTGCGGCGCCTGCAGTTGACCAGCCCGGTGACGGTGATCGTCAGGCCGAAGACGACGAACCAAATCCTGATGATAGACGGCTAAACACAGACTGGTAAACCCACAAAATGATTCATGAATGAAATACTGAATGATGCTTCGTTTGATCAATTCGTTTCTGCTCTACAAAAATAGTTGTAGGCTATACTTGACAAAAACATGAACGAACATGATGGAGACCCAAGGTACATAATGTAGTAGTACATGTACATGTGTACAATACATGTACAGTGGAAATTTGGGGGTAATTACTATGTCTTGCGTTTTATGATTTGTTGGCAATATTAGCCAGTATTTATGAAGACATGATGGGAAAGTAATCACTGCTCAAAATTCAAATAAAATCATGATCTTTTACCATCATGCTTTAAGCATAATTGACATTTAGTCTTTCCCTTCAAATCAAAGGTTGTAGCCCCCTGCACAATAAAAATGTTTGATCTGCCCATGGAAAAATGTATTCCTTCGTGATGTACCTGTCCTTGATCAGTTCATGGGGGATGTATTTCAAGATCAATTTTTAAGTAGTGCAACCCAATGACAAAGTTACTAAAATTATATTTTCCAAACTTGTTTTTTTTGTAATAGGTGTTCGTGTGGACATTGTGTTCTTCAGCCTTTGCTCGCAAACTGTATATGTTGCAAAGAAGTTGAGAAGACAGAGAACATGATGCGGCAGCTGGACATCAACGTGGATGATCCCAACCAGTGCCTTACCATCCATGCCCTTTAAATATAATAAAATAACCTAAAGTAACAATAGCAAAGATTATAAAAGATTAAATACATGGGAGCCAGATAAAGTGATAAAAACAGGCAAATATCAGCAGGGGCGGATCCAGGAATTTTGGCATGAAGGTGAAATCCTTTCGTGTATTATTCACGAACTTCACCCATTCCTTTGATATCGCAGGATCCCGCGGAAATTGAAAAAAATGAGTCTCTGGATTCTTAATACTATTTCTAGTGCATCCACCAACAACACATGAAGTCGGCATTATATAACTGTTACACAACAACGTCGAAAAAAAGCTTCATAAAAACTTCATGCCTCTGCTGACGCATGAAAACGCATGTATAATATACACGGAAGTAACATGGCGTCTTCTGTTTACTCTCGGGTGCTCATGGGTTATACGTCATCCCTTTTCGCTGGTTTACAAGTCCGCTGGTACTACATCGTGGATTTCATAGTGGATTTTCAATGGGTCTTTGTCGGGAACCAGTGCAGGGCGGGAAATTTCAAAAATCGAAGAAGCGGGGTCTAATTTTTTCGGTCAAATTGCAACAAAATTATAAAGAGAAAAACATGACCACAACAATAAATTGTTACCTGAACACAACATAAACAAGGTTCGATAGTCAATTTAATGTGAGAGTTCTCGTTGTAGTCCATCTTTAAGCAGTTTCTTGAATTGTCCAAGTGTCATTGCATGACGAAGATGTGATGGTAGTGAGTTCCACACATGAGGAGCAGCAGCTGAAAATGCACGCGAACCAGCTCTAGAGACGGTGCGATGTTCAGCCAAGAGGTTCTCTGAGGAAGAGCGTAAGGAAATATAAGCCGAATTAGGAAATACTTGAATAAAAGTGCTGCTGAACAAATTATACATGCGTTTGTCACATCACGGCTCGATAACGGGAATGCTCTCTTTTACGGTCTCCCGCAGAATCAAATATCTCGTCTTCAGCACATACAAAACACAGCAGCTCGTGTTGTGACTTTGTCCAGAAAGCCATGCAATATCACGCCAATCTTGAAAGAACTGCACTGGCTTCCTGTTTCACAGAGAATTGTTTTTAAACTTATGCTAATTGTTCACAAATCTTTTAATAACATTGCTCCAGCGAATTAGAAAGGGTTAATGAGTACAAATACCTTGGTACTGTAATAGATGACAAACTGAACTGGAACAAAAACACTCAGGTAGTTTTTGGCAAGGCCATGCAACGTATGTTTTTTCTTCGTAAGCTTAAACAGTTCAATGTCGATAAGACGATTTTACGTTTATTTTATCAGTCTATAATACAGAGCATTGTTACTTTTAACATAGTCAGTGTATATGGTTCACTTTCACAGAAAAATACGGACAGGTTTGAGCGCATTCGTAAAATGGCTCAGCGCTCTGCTCACCTTCCCAACATGATAAAATCTTCTTGGAACGTGCAATATCTAAAGTACATTTTATTTTATCTGATCCAACTCATCCACTTTTTGACTGTTTTGTTTTTAATAGATCCGGGCTCAGACTTTGTGTTCCCCGCACAAACCTTACTCGACACAGGCAATCCTTTGTTCCCAACTCCATTCATTTATTTAACACCTTGGCTGTTCGTAAATAGGGGTATTTATTCATTTGTATGTTTGCTGCAGGTTATCTCGTTCATTTTAAGGCTGTATACATTTTTTTTCTCCGTATTTAAATAATTTTTTAATAATATTTGTTTATTTGAGTGTATATTTCGTCTTCTTAATTTGTGTAATTTTTGTGGATAAAATTTTTGTTTTTAACAAAATGTAGTTTAACATTTTTTAAATGCGCCAATGGAAACTAAATTTCTGTATTTTTATGATGCGGACAATAAAATTTATATTCTATTCTATTCCAATTTATATTTCTGAACTGCTTAAAGTCTACACTCCATCACGCAATTTGCGCTCCAGCAACATGTCACTCCTAAAGGAACCAACTTCAAAACGGAACTGGGGTGATAGGTCGTTTTCTGTCGCAGCTCCGAGACTCTGGAATCATCTTCCAACTAAACTCAAATCTTGTTGTAGTACAACCAGATTTAAGTCGATGCTTAAAACTCATCTTGTGTCACAACTCTTCAAAGATGATGTATATTTGTAATTGCATTGTAGGTACATGTATATCGGTACATAATTTTTTTCCCCCTATGCTATCATTGTATATTGTTTGTATTCATGTTTTTTCTTTGTTTCCGCGCCTTGAGCGCCCAGCAGGATGGATATGTGCGCGCTAAAAATCTTTATTATCCTCCTCCTCCTCCACTGGGCCACTACATAAACCAACAAAATCACTCTGTTAACCGTTTGTAGAACTTGTGTATGACAAGCAAGACGATGACATGCCTTCCACTAGTGGTGAATTCCCTTCAACAAGTGCAAGTGAAGCCCCTGTCATGGAAGTCCCTTCCAGTGACAACCAAGATTATATCCCAGAACTCCTGGACAATGATTTTGAAGAAACAGGTATACATGTATATACATATTCTAGAGTAAAACTTGTGGACATGTGTGTGTATTCATTTATATATGTGTGACTATATCACGGCTGTTCCGCCCGCAAAAAAGTGCGCCCTCTGTTGCCAATTTGTGGCCAATAAGCCTACGCGTCAAGTTTGCATTACGTCATTGTTTATTTCTAGACGTGGACGCGGGCTACCGTTAACGGTGTTCGCGCTGACTTTGAAATACATTTTTTTGATTGGTTAAAAATGTTGTCATCCCATGGCCATGGAAATGTGCAAAAAATATAAACATGACCCTTGAACTTATGATAATTTTTTAATTCCTGCTTCTAGACGATGCAAATGAGTAATACTGTATGTAGCAATCTGTGCGACATGTGTATCTAACGTTGAGAAGCCATTTTCGGTTGCTTCTTTTTAAAACACCGTCGGAAAATGTCATTTTATTATATTAAATAAGTACTCAAGGGTCCAATACTTCAGTAATCATCTGCAACGATGACAAACTTCACTGGAAACTACAAGGTAAGTGTAGGACATTTTATTTAAGCATGAAAAATCAATGAATTTATTTACCATTTATAAACTTTATTTTTCCACGTGTAAGCTGTCTTTATACACGTGTATGTATGTATGGTCCATGCACACATACGTATAATGGTACGTTATGTGCATGTAACTTGTTACGTGTACAGTAGGCCTACTACAGGTTTACCCATGTATTTATAGTACGCATGTTTACGTTCGTAAGTTCATTTCCTTCCATTATTTATTACTAAATTATTATTGTTTTAATTTCATGGTGCTGTTCCATTTGTTTTAACGTACAGATTCGTTCCTACGCTATACAGTAATTGAGTAAAGTTAATAAGCAGCACAAATAATAAGGCAAAAATAAGTTAAGACTTGCAGTAGCTTAATGCAAAGTTCCAAAGATTTATTTGGTTCTGAAAAGAAACATAAGTTGCTAAACTTGATGTTTCGATCAAAATGATCTGTTCTTCATTTAAATACAAAAAGTATACTCTAATTAAAATATTGAGTTGACCAAGATCTGGGTCTCTTCACAACCAACCATTCAATTACAAATTTGCACTGTTACTGCACATTTCTCATACGATGTCTCAGATGTCTAGTAATCAAATGTAACCAAGTTCGTATACACTTTAAGGTAGCACGCACGAAGTGCCTACTGTGGAGTGCCATCGCGTTATGACGTTAGAGGGCGAGTGCGCTTACTTAAGTAGGACAGCGCGTATAGCGTACTGCGTGAGCGTAATGCATTTCGCGTTATCATCACAGCGTAATAACAAAAATATCTATAAAAGCTCATTTTCGAACGAATAATCGTCATTCCGCCAAGAAATCAAGATGGCACAAGCAATGATTAGTTCCCCTGCAAAACTTCTCGCTGCCGAGACATACCGCCTATTTCATTTGCCTAATACGGTGTCGAAAGGTGTGTTTCATCATACGAATGAACGCCCGTTGAATTACCTACATGGTATAATCATAAGTCGTCTGAATAAGAACGCAGATGCCCGATTTGATATCGTCTATGCGGGATTACGATCGTCATTCCCTACGGATCAATGGCTGCTAATTGAACACAATCCGGCAGAATATCCAGTCGGTCCCTCCTGTCAGATATCCGGTCAGCATTACCATGTCATATGGGCATCGGATGTGGAGTGGAACAACACCAGTCGTGTGCGGAAATTCAAATCCATATGTAACTCCAATGCACTGACTATAAAGTCCATCGCTGTGAAACAACCAAAAGCATTCGCTACGTACATGCGAATGGCAGGCAGAATCCTCAAACATAGTAATCTACCGGGAGATCCACAGAAACATCATCCCATCTTTGCCATGTACAGAGACGCCACACGTGAAGAGATACAGCAGATGTCAGACAAGAAGATTAAAGAAAGAGGTGGCGCCAACGTCGACGACGTACCTACCGGAATCAAACATGATAACGAGTTCTTAACAGAGCTCATGAAGAAATACAGTGGCGTGTCGACGAATCTGCTCGTGGACAAAGTCTTCAAATATGAGCCCGACGACATCCAAGCACGCTTCGATCGTATCTATTACAAGGCGAACTTTAATCAGCTGTACGCCAAGATCAAGACCAAGGTGACGATGAACAACCTAGATCGTACAATGAGTGAGTTAACCGACGATTGGACAAATTCTTATTTTAATATGTCTCAATCGGAACGTGACCAATTCCTCCCCCTGGAAGAATCCATTGATATCTACACCCGATGGTGTATCTTTCAAGGGATCGATCCCACTAGTCTCGCGTGCCACATGAAGATTATCATCGATAAAGAACAACCCAAAGTAAATACGATGATATTCGAAGGCGAGTCCAATGCCGGTAAAACATGGCTGATAAATTCAATCCAGCATCTGTGCGGTAACGTTGGTGAAATATCGCAAGGTACCAGCGGATATGCCTTCATGTGGCAAGATTGCGTAGACCGACGGGTTATCATTATGAATGAGCCCTATATCGATTCATGCGTAATCGAGAAAACCAAAATCATCATGGAAGGCCAACCCACCCCTGTAGCGGTAAAACACCAGAGCGAGGCTCATCTCAGAAGAACCCCTGTCATGATTACGGCAAATAATTATGTCATGATTATGGCGCTTTGCATGTTCCGAGCAGGAAGCCATTGAGAATCGCTCATATCAGTACCGCAATTTGCGTAGATGTTCTTTCTTGGCACAATCAGATAAGTATCTGAATCCTAGAGTATGGTGTGCTATCCTAAACGATGAGCAATTTGTGCAGGCTAGTCCGTTTCACTATGACGAATCGACAGACCAGTTGTATGCCGTACAACCCTCACCAACTAGTCCCTCTTATTCGATCCCATCATTGCATGATGAGTACCGAGATAGGGATGTTCCTACCCCATGTCCCTCTCCAACTTCGATCAGTTCCGATACAGACATACGGTACGGTTGTTACTCCAGACATACGCCAGAACTCACCGAAGACATGCAGACCGACATCGAACAACTGGAAGCGGAAATCCTCATACGTCGCAAAAGAATACACGAACTTACCCACGAAGCACAGTCTCCAGACGACATGCAGCCCTACAAAGTCACCTGTTACACAGATGGGTCCGCACTGCTGGAAGCCGCCGTCATCAGCCAGGCACAAGAGCATGATGAATTTTAAAGTAATAAAACACTCTATTTATCGGTTTTATTCTTTAATATTCTAAGATTATTTAGGGTACAAGAAATCTGTCCATTATTTTACTATATAGGCTTTGAACAATATGGTTAATAATTTGAAAATGTTTTTAATTTGTTGTTCCCGATTCATTGGATGGTAGCCCTATAGATTTATTGATTTTATGATGTAAAATGGTTTATAGATAGGATAGATTTTATTTTAGTAAAAGGTTTGCCCTTTGCTCTGTCTGAGAGTCAAGAAAAACCAGCATTTGTATTCTTGTCATACAAATTTATTATTGGACAGCCCTCCAAACTATCCTTTGATTCTAACATGATTAAGTTGTGTTTTAAAAACAATGTAAACAAATCCTGACCAAAATTAAAGTGCAATTACAGTTATTACATTTTAAAGTCTAACAGGCTATGATGATTTGACTCGATGCTAAACACCAAAAGAAACGCAAACATGTACAATTTCCATTTATTCTTTGCTGTATCTTTCAGTTACTTTACATTTAAAGGATCAAAGAGTTGTTTTTTCTTAAGGTTTCTGTGGACCAATCCATCCGTAATGGTGTGACAATTAATATTAATTCAAATAATTATTTTAAGTCGAATTACACTACTTAATTCTTCAAAAACTAACAAAGTAAACACATTTTCTGCGTTTCTTTTTTCTGTTCAGCATATATATTTATATATTTTAGATAACACTCTTCCCCCCCCCCCCAAAAAAGAATATTAATTGAAACCACGATCATTAACCTACATGAAAAGCAAGAAATTATATACTTTTAAGTAAGACTACACGTGCTACGCGCATCAAAGGACCACCAATTATGTTCTCTATCAGGAAATTAAAAGCAATGTTCCATCTTGATCATCCATAAAACGATGCTTTTACCATGCAGACGCTGACCCGGCCAGTAGTATGCCACTAGAAAAACACGTCGGTCCAACCAAACACCCTAATTGGCCCAACCATCAACCAATGATGGCTAGCTGTAGGTATTATATTGGTCCGTGAATGGCCCAACTGAGGCCCAACAATTGGTTAAACCCCATTGGCCCAACCATAAATTTCAACATTGGCCCAACCATGGGCCAATGTTGGCCATCAGCAGTAATGATTGGCCCGTTGTTTGCCCAGCTGAGGCCCAACAATTGGTAAAACCCCATTGGCCCAACCATAAATTTCAATATTGGCCCAACAATGGGCCAATGTTGGCCATCTGTAAAACTTAATTGACCCAACGACGAACCAACATGTTGGCCCAACCGATTTTACTTACTCTCTTTAAGATATCCAATTATCCAACTGCCTTAAATAAACTCCAATACAGCCATATTACTTAGAAAAACCTAAAGTACGAACTATTGCTGTCTCCGTCAGCAGCCATGTTTGTCCAAGTTTTACCAAAGCACGATGGGAAAAAGGTAAAAAGGCGCAAAAGTCATCGATTTAATTTTCTAACCAAAATCTGAAAAAGGGGAGGAGTTTATTAATCCATTTGTAATAAACAATTTTATAAAATATCAATGTATCGTTTTGAAATGTATAAATTGTAAGTGGTCATTCACAGCTGGCCAAGCAATAGTTAATAATGCTGTCAATTATGAAAATCATAAAATGTGATTAACGAACAAATAAATGAATGAATGAAATTACTGTCAGTATCGCGCGCACAGTATCGATTCTACTGTTAAAACGTTCTTTATTACATTTCATTAACAGAGGGCGCTATTAATTAATTATGCTTGTCAGTTTTCTCCTTTAAAGGTCTAGTCAAGACAAGTTTTGAACGACGGCATCACCCAAAATAAACGAATTGATGTCATGATGACGTCATGATGCCGTCATATTCAAAAGCAAATCATTAAATTTGATAGAGTATCTAGAGTTTTATTAGAAACAAATCTTAAAACAGCATTTTTTTTTTTTAAGTTGCTTTAATTGTAATTTGTTTACATTTCGTCTGGTGTCTTGCATTTTGGCGCAAAATTGCACCACACCACTTTTGAACACTTTTACATTTCGCGGCAAATAGTGGACCGTACCATTTATTTTGTGTGAAGGGAATGATAACTTTGATAGTTAATGTTTGGTGTGATAAAAAAGCCTAACGATTACCGAATGTTGGTGGCATGACATATGAGCCGATGTTGTTGCTTAGATTTAGAACGAAAATCATTTAACATGGCTTCAGTTTTTGTTATTTTACTTTATTTGTTTATTTATTTATATATGGAACTCCCTTGGGGTGAATGGTTTGATCTTTGTTGCATCGTTTTCAACAACAATGAGACAACATCGTGTATTATGCAATCACTTTTGCGTTGCTCATGTAAAGCATAGGACTGTATAGATATAATTCTCTGGACTATGGAGGGATTTCTTGAATTGAATTGGCCATTTTCGAGTCAGGATCCGACGCTGTCGCAGCAAGAAGCTATGCAATGGATAGTCGATGACGAGCTGGTGAAAGATAAATACTGGCCCTTTAACAGTTCACACCCTACCGCATAGGAGGAGGAGGAGGCAGTCCAACAAATAGTGGATGAACTGTTAGGAGAATGGATAGTCGATGACGAGCTGCTGAAAGATGAATACTGGCCCTTTAACAGTCCACATCCTACTGCATCGCAGCAGGAGGCAGTCGCGAACCGTTCTTTTGATGAGGTAGGAAGATTTCATTTTCTTTTCTTTTCTTTGTATTTTCTTGTAGATGAGACAACCTCATCACTTAAAATCATTAACGTTAAAATTAGGTCTGACTACACGCCGTAGGATATTTTAGTATTAGTTTACTGTTTTTTTTTAAATATTGATAAAAGGTGTGAGCATGGGTGGAGGCATGTTGATATGATTTGATACGATTAAAGGGGGTAGGGTTACGCTATTTTTTGTCAAGAATGTAGGTGTAGTCCGTCAAATATTTTCACCAAATGAGGGCGCCCTTCATTTTACTATTTTGAATGCGTAGAGGTGGGGTTATGCTATTTATTTATTTAATATATTTATTTATTTATTTTACAAATATTATTTTTAAGGATGTAGGGGCGGTCTATTAAAAGGAATGGCTTTTACTGAAGTTTTAGGATGCCGGGAAAGATGTATATTATTCTGTATTGTATTGATTATTGTTTATTATTATTATTGTTATTATTATTTCAATAGGAAGAGGAGAGCAGTCCGTTTGTGGCTGAAGACGTACCAGCGTCTCCTTCCCGTGTGGCTGAAGAATTGGCAGCACGACCTCGAGTTCCAATGGTGAGTGAAACTGAGACGAATTAAAATGTTGAATGATCTTTTGTAAAACTTAAATTATCAAAAATGTTTTATACAAGGCCCGGTACTATTTTTGACTATTTATTATTATTATTATTATTTTTCTTGCAGAATGATGTTTCCACCAATAATCTTTTCCAGTGTTCACACTGTGAAAAAACATTCACGCGCACCAACAACCTAAAGCGGCATGAAAAGAAACACAAAAAACATCAAGCTTTGTCCTGTTCACACTGTGAAAAAATATTCACGCGTACCGACAACCTAAAGCGGCATGAAAAGAAACACAAAAAACATCAAGCTTTGTCCTGTTCACACTGTGAAAAAACATTCACGCGTACCGACAACCTAAAGCGGCATGAAAAGAAACACAAAAAACATCAAGCTTTGTCCTGTTCAACCTGTGAAAAATCCTTCAGTCGAATGGACAGTCTAAATAGCAGGATGTGTCAACTTGAGGGATTTCTGTGAAACGTAGTGTAAGTTTGAGATATATTATCAAGTTAAAGGGAAGGAACAACATTGGTAATGCACGTCCAGGGTAGAATGTCGTATCTGGCCGCCACTATTTTTCATTAAATATAACCAATAATGTAATCTTACCTACCTGGTAAGGTGGAGAACATATATGGATGATGATGGACATATACTTCAAATTATTCCAGGATATTTATTTCATGAAAATCAGGCATTTTTGGTATACGATGACTTCCTCAGTCATGTCAGTCTGATCTTGTCAACTCCCCCATAAGTGACCAACACGGTCATTGTACATGCGCAGTGGCAACTGTAGTAGGATCCTTTTATTTTTTGATGGGAAGGATTTTTTATAAGGAAAATAAAGCCTGAAAACCATCCTCGTAAAAGTTGATTTTATAGATAGTTTTTGCTTTCTGTACGCCAAATAATCGATAGAATCATTTGTTAACTAGTTAGTGGTTGCAAAAACATTTTTTTTAAATAATAACAATCTTAAAAAGTGGCGGCCGGATACGACATTCTTTCCCACGTCCATTGCAATCCTCCAGTTTTCAAGAAATATCATAAATCATAAAACTAACCTGTGAAAGTTTCATCACAATAGGTTCCCACGTTGAGAAAAGAACACAACTGTAACATATCTTTCAGATAATGTGGTCATGACCAAAACTGCACCTTCCCTTTAAATGCTAGTCAGCATATTATTATTATTAAAATGTTTGTTTTGCTTTTTCACCCAAGTTAAATAAATTTTGATAATTTACCAACAAAAACAAAATATCATTTCCAATCCTCACAGGACTACACTTTACTCTCCTTAAGTGTGTCCTCTATCATCTTTCAAAGGAAAATCTGATATTTTTCATATTTGAATAGACAAGTGGCAGTTGTATTTAACATTCTACCTATCAGGTTTAGCAACTTAAAGGGAAGGTATGACATGGGTATTTTAATACCAGTAAAGCTGCTTCTACAAGTATACTTTCTCTCTTTGAAGAAACCAGTCTGCAATCGACCCAAACCTTAATGTGATTAAGCAATGCAGTGTTGGCCACTGTTGTGTTACAAAATGTGTAAAAAAACTAGGCGCTTCATGGCCATGATTAATATGAAAGCAAACAAATCTGAAATGTTGTTAATTAATGAACACATTGAAATGAGTTGAACAGTTATTTGAAATCCCAGATTCCAGGAATAATGTTTTACCTACATGTACAAGTATAATCACAAAGATGGAAGTTAGTTTGAAGGGATTCCAAAAATCATGTATTCCCCTGCAAAAGTTTTTTTGTGTGTATAATTGAAACGGCTTTAAATGACACTAATGTTTACATAGTTTAGTTGTTGGAACCTACATGTAGTATAGATTTTTATTAAACCTTTAGAAGGACTTGTCTAATTCTTGATAACCTCTGTCAAGTGCCCATTAGGTAGATCTATGTTAATAATTATGTTGCTATTTTTTCAAGGGAAAAATCTCAAAACATTTGTAGAAATCTGCACGTTTCATTGTTTTTAAGAGTACAATATCAGGGGAATAAGAAAATGGATTGTATGCAATGATACAGACTTCTGTGGTCACCAACCATGAGAATGAGTGTTGAAATAAATGTGCAACTTCATCTTTGTACAGATTGTTGAGAGTAATGACTACAATGCAATCAAGGCCTAGATGACATCAGTGCTGTATAAACGGATTGGAGTTCAATGAGGGGAAAAAAGTAAGTTTTCTCGTTAAAAACTTGGCCCACATTTTGAGCATAAACCCCTGCAAATCAGTAAAATCCATTTTAATAACTTTGTTATAATCCTGAATGAATTGTTTAGAAATCAATCTGTACATGTCTGTTTTAAAAGGTATTTGGTTTTTAGAAGATATTTTAAATGGCAGGTGTAGTCATCACTAGCAGAGACTTTGCTATTTGGCACACAGATTAGACAAAGTAGAATAATTTCTTAACACATTTATTTCCTGTTGGCATTCCCAAAATTTTGTTTTGACTTCATATTTATGTAAGTCCAAGTTGTCTATGAAGACCAAACATTAACATGCATGATGGTTGTTCCTCAAATACTTTTCGTCTTAAATTACTGAGTACAGCTTGTTATAATCTGATGAGATCTAGAATTCGGCAAATAACTTTTTCCTAAATTCAAAAATCTTAAACGTTACAGAACTTTACCATTAATACCATACCTCCCTCTTGATAAACTGTCTTAAATTTCATCACAGATCAACGTTGCTGTCGGTTCTGTGAAACAGACTCAAACGATATGTACAAATTCCTACAAAAGTTGTTTGGACACTACACAATTCCTTTGAACACCAAAGTTATTCAAGAATTATCTTTTTAAATGAGTTTTAATTTTGGTTTTTTCCTGTAGGGATGCTTGCCACCTCCAAGACGAGTCATTTCCTACTGATGACCCAGTCTTAAATATGTTCGCTTCATCTTGGGATACCTACATGTACTGCTTAACAACACATATGACCAACAAGCAGCGATGAAGGATCCACAAACTGCCTAAACAAGCTTGATCCATTCTAATGTGTTTTGCGAATTCAAACTTGTCAATGCTATCAGCTACATTTTAATTTTATACAGAATAACAAAAAATATCCAGTGAAATATTCAGCTTTGTGTGGAAAGAGAACTCTTTCCTAAATTCAAACAGAAAATTAACTTAAAAAATATCAGTAATGTAGAATTACATGACTGTACGAATGCTATGCCTTTCTCTTGTGTTTTCTGAACAGAAAGTAACCAGTGCTATACAATATATTTTACTCTTATATATTTGTAATATTGCTGAATGTGAAAGTTTCCAGATTTTTTAAACTGGACATCTTATATTTACTCAAGAAGCGGCTGATCACCCTACATGAATTTAAGAAAGAACTCTTTTACACTAATTAGTACTCTTTCAGATAACTCTGTAATATTGTATGTTTTGCAATATGGAATTTAAGAAAGAAAACTCTTTCCCCATATTTAAATTATTTCAAAGATTTACTTGGTGAAATTTTCAGCTTTGGAATTTAAGAAAGAGAACTCTTTCCTGAATTCAACTTATTTGACTTGGGAAATGTTAATTATAGAGAATTACCGATGCTTTCTCTGTCTTATTTTACAGTATGATTGATGTTTCCGACAATGTTGTACCAATTGGTACACATTTACTCTCTTAAAGAAAGACAACTCTCTCCTAAATTCAAACAGAACATTATTTCACTTAAAATGTCAGTAATGTTAATTATAGAGAATTACCAATGCTATGCTTTCTCTATTTTATTTTACAGTATGATTGCTGTTTCCGATAATGTTGTACATTTACAGCTTTGTGTGGAATTTAAGAAAGAGAACTCTTTCCTAAATTGAAACAGAAAATTATTTCACAAAAGGAATGATAAAATAGAACAAATAAATATATGCACAAAACATGTTTTAAATTACATAAATTTGGATTGAGTAGCTTCATTCAACTAAATTTATTTTAGTGTTTAGAAACATGTCCCGTACAAAGTGTTAACTTTATTGACTTATTTGTTATTTGTTATTATTATTATTATTATTATTAAATGTTCTAAAGGCCCCGAATTTGTTAGAATTTAAAATAACAATAATAATAATAATAACTAATGTTTTCAGTTTATCAAATGTTTTCTAATTTAAAACCAATTTAAAAACCATCTGTAAAATATATTTATGTAAAAGATTGCTGTTGGTGTTAAAATTATATTTAACAAATCATACTTGAATAGCTTCATGTACAGTCGTTCTTTTCTCAACTTGCCCGAAATCATCAATATGCATGCTGCGCTTGCGCACTACTCCCTCCACCACACAAACTGCACACCTCCACGCGTGCGCCCAGACGTGTCTCAACCAGTATTTTGAGGAGCAATGAGGAGCAGTGCAGTGAGAGTGTTCCGCATTACGACCAACATTGAGGAGCACACCTCCACGCGCGCGCCCAGACGTGTTAGTGCGCAATGGGCGACGATTTTGCACTTTGTCCAGACGTGTCTCACGCGCGCGCCCAGACGTGTCTCAACCAGTATTTTGAGGAGGAATGAGGAGCAGTGTGAACAAAACTGACATGACGTCATAAAAAAAAAATTCAATCATGTGTGCCGCATTACGACCAACCGTTGTGGAGGAGGCAGTCTGCAGTTTGTCTGCAGTTTGAGGAGTTTGTCTGCAGTTGTGTGCAGTTGTGGGATATGTAGTTTGTAATGGCACCACCACATTCCTCCACTGCAGACAAACGGCAGACAAAAATACTGCAGTTTGAGGAGTTTTTAAACTGAGTAGTTTGTCTGCAGTTTGAGGAGGAATTTGCACATTGGGGAGGAGTGGTAACACACACAAAAATTTTACTTGGCCAAAATGACGTCATAAATAAAATAATTTTAAAAAAAATTGAAATTTGGCCATCAAAAAAAAATTATGGCGATCCTCCTCCCCAATGTGCAAATTCCTCCTCAAACTGCAGACAAACTACTCAGTTTAAAAACTCCTCAAACTGCAGTATTTTTGTCTGCCGTTTGTCTGCAGTGAAATTGTGGTTGAAAAAAAATTGGAAAAAAAATTTCAATCACGAAAAATTTCAATCATGTGTGCCGCAAATCATACCCGGTTTGTGGAGGAGCAGTGTGCAGTTTGGAACGGCAATCCACCACAGTGCAGTGAGCAATGTGGAGGAGTTTTGCACTTTTTGGAGGAGTTTTGCACTTTGTTGCTGGTGGAGCAGTGGTAACACAATTTTTTTTTACTTGGCCGAAATGACGTCATTAAAAAAAAAAAAAAAATTAAAAAAAATGGAAGAAAAAAATTGTGGCCAAGCAAAAACAAAATTATGGTGCTCCACCGCCACAAAGTGCTAAACTCCTCCACATTGCTCACTGCACTGTGGTGGACTGTGGTGGATTGCCGTTACAAACTGCACAAAATCACTGCACACAAATTGCACACTGCTCCTCCACAAACCGGGTATGATTTGCGGCACACATACTACTCTTTTTAGTCATGGTGGCATAAAATTATAATCTATATTTCAATATTTTCAATTTTGAATGTATTTTTGACATCAACATAGTAGAGAAGCGCACTTCAAAATCATACCTTTGTATTAAAACATTAACAGTAAACATGTAAAAATTTCATAAAATAACCCATTTTCACATTGGAAATGATTCGAGCACAAAACTAGGTCAAATTGAGGTCAGATATATCCCATAGTGCAATGGGAGCGGCCATAATACAGGTTTCGGCCGTAAAACAATGAAAACGGTACGATTACGGTAATTTACACTCAACGCCGTAAAATTATGGTAAGTTTTACAGTGTTGTGATGCAAAGATTTGTTTTCTCCTCCAAAAAAAAACCGCTCATATGGAGTGTCACAATTTTATTTTATTTTTTGGCTTCAATAAAAATTAAATCGCGCCCAGCCGCTACGGTATTGTAATAAACGCCGTCTCATGTTAATCCACATAAGACTGAAGGTAAGTCAAGCGAAGTTTTGGGCATGTTTAGCTTATAAGTTATGTTACATCTGCTTTTAATGACAGGCTGCAACACATTCAATTTCCAACGGCATGTAGTGGCCGTTCCCTCCGAGGTGAACTTCGCAGCGTACAAAGAAAAATGCAAAATTCCAGAAATGAAGAGCATCAATGGGCTATTGATAATACATTCCCATCAACAATTGTTTTTACGCTCGTGTTTATTCTTAATCAAAGACCAGGGTATGGGAATGTGCATTTTTGGCAGCCTACAAATTAGAGTAAAAGCCAGGATTTGGAAATCTCTACCCGAAATTGAAAGTGTAATTTCAGCATATGAAGAAGATAAAAAAAACATACAAAATGTCCAGTGATTTTCTAGATGGGGAATATCCAACAAAGTCTGTATGGGAGTATGATTTATTTTGTATTGAATATTTCGGTTACCTTCACACTTAAGGTAAAAAAAAGTCTCCGGTTTGTGCTCTCCGCGGGCGTCGTCTCAGACCACAGCATCTGCGTTTTTATTTTACTTTGTTTTTACCGATGGGAATGAAATACTGCCGTGCTGTTTTTAAACTGCTTTCTTGACATCGGGTGTGAACTTTTGCCCAATCAATGTGGTCTTGCCACTATACTTTATGGGAAATTGGGTCTGGTTTCAATATAACCAAATAATTATACATGTATCACGTTTTCACTGGTTGGCAAAAAGATTACTAAAGAAAATATACGAAACGCGCATCACCGTACTGATTATATCAACTATAAGACCAGAAACTGGAGAGAAATTATGTTAGCGTAAGCTAATATTGACATTTTTAGAAGAAATATGCGTCGAGAGTACGTCGATCAAGATGGCACTGAACAGCCCTCACTTAAAAAGATTAATTAGCTTCTAAAGTTTCAAACACATTAATTCATTTCTAGAACTATCGTGTTTCTCCAACGACATTTATTTCAATGTTATTTCAATAACAAAACAAAATTTAAACAGCAATGTATTCATACAGTAATTAAAAGTAATTATTTGCATCAATCATAATAAGGCAAAACAAATAACAAAAACAAAACAAAAGTCTCAGGTTTCTGTTTTTTGTGAGGGCGTCACCTCAGACCCAAGCGTCGGCATTTTTTTGTTGTTGTTGCTTTGAAACATGTTCAACTGCAGCCCAAATTCAGACTGGAAATCTGACGCGGTTTTTTAAACGTTTTTTTTTCTTCATAAAGATAAGAACTTTTGCCCGATTTGTGCAGTTCCTTTTAGACAAAATACTTTGTGTATGGGAAATTTGGTGAGGTTCCAATGACTGGTTCATGTTTTCATTAGGCCTATATTAAAAACATTGCAAAAACTAATTTTAAAAGAAAAATCACAAAAACTTAACTTGTACACCATTTGAATAATAAATAATGTAAAATGTTTATAATTTCAAAATCAAAACATGACTTCAGAATAACATGATTTTGAGATCAACAAAGTATTAAGCCACTTTAAGAGAGCTATACAACGGAAGAACATGAATGGGTAAGAGAACAATATTTAAAAATACTTTTAAAATTATAAATATATCTACATGTAAAGTGTTCATTAAGAAAAGGAGAATTGCACATGAACGGATTAAAAAGTATTTAGGGTTAATCAGAAGTCCACTTTTAATAATTGTTTTGAAGTAAATTTAAATTTTCATTTTAATGGAAATTTGGTTACGAATGAAAGTTTTCATTAAACAATCTTCAAAATATTCACTTGTGCTTACTTCAAAATACGTTGTAATCCGTGCAGTGTACAGTTTTTAATCACAGGTTTTATTCGCTTAGGACAAAATGTAAGCCATTCCGCATACATGTACCATTTCATTTTATTGGCATGCATTTCCCTCGCAAATTCCACGCGAGGGATTTGCACAGTCGAAAAAAAGTCAGCTGTAAAACTGCGTGCATGTGCTGTATTGAGTTGGATGTGAACGTGTGTACATGTAGTTATGGGTCGGTTTGGCGTTTTTACACGACAAAAAAATTCACTTATGCACCAACAAGGGTTTTCAGCCAACACCATTAAGGCAAATCTTCCAGATGATGGAGTTATTGTTTCTAAGAGTGGGGTGAACTCATTCATCCGTAAGATCAAGAGGGACAGTAGTATAGTAGATCGGTCAAGATCCGGAAGAAGATCAAAGTGTACTGCTGCAATTCAGAATCTTATAGACCGCAGCTTGACGGCCAACAACGAGCTAAATGCAGAGGAGCTGCAAACCATTATCCTCAATGAAACGAGAGAATTTCTTTCGATATCGGCGCTCAAACGCATCCGAAAGCACCTTGGATGGGAACGGTCAGGGACGCGATATTGTCAGCTAATCAGGAATGCTAATCGCCCGAAGCGTCTAGAATTCGCCCAAAGTTGCTTAGAGAGAGGCGAAACCTTCGATGATGTCATTTGGACTGACGAGTGCTCGGTCGAAATTCAAAGACATCTCAAGTGTTCTTTCAGGAAACGGGGACAGCCACGAACTCTTCGGGGTAAACCCAAGCATCCGTGTAAGGTCCATGTATGGGGTGGGATATCTAAGCGAGGAGCAACCCAAGTGCTGATATTTGGAGGAATAATGGACGGCGAGTTTTACTCAACCGAGATACTACGGAACACACTTCACCCATTCATAACAAGGGTTTTCCCCGATGGCTGTCGTTTTCAACAGGATAATGACCCAAAACACACGAGTGGCAGAGCGCAAAGAGAGATGGTCGCCCTTGACATTCCTTGGTGGAAAACTCCCCCTGAAAGTCCAGACATGAACCCAATTGAAAATTTGTGGGCGGAGCTGAAACACTTCCTCCGGAAATTTTTTTTGCCAATGACCCAACAGCAGCTCATAGATGGCATCGAGGAATTTTGGAGAACCAAAGTAACAGTGGCAAAATGCAGGTCATATATCTCACACCTTCATAACGTTATCCCGAAAGTCGTGGAGAGGCAGGGTCAAGCATCAGGCTACTAGGTTCCCATCACACTTCAAAACAAAACAAACGGTCCTTTTCAGGACCAACAAAATTCAAGAGAGATTATTTTATTACGTTTGTAAATACTCTCCTCAGATAAAGCTTAATACACCCCCCAAAAAATTTGATTTGTTAATTGATTTGTTAAAGTATTAAAGGAACTGTACTGTTTTTGAACCTATTAAAGGTAAACAATAACAATAACAATAACATAAAAAAATACCTCCCGACGAGGGACTCAAAAATTAAGGGGAAAAATTAAATTCTATTGAAATTATATTTTGCAAAATATGGTTTCGGTCTGCTCCGTGAACTGATTTGTTGTACGGTAGTGTGTATAAAACAGGGAGACACAAACAATGAATCCGGGTTTTCACATTAACATTATGAGCTAATGATCAGCATCGCGAAATGCAGCACCTCATGGATATTTCAACTGATGCAGTCTGCAAAGGATACTTATTGGCAAGTCACAAAGTTTCTTAATAATTCCTTGGAAACAGGCCCAGTAATCCTGTTGGCCATGGGTGGACAGGTAAAAATGAGCAACGCATGTATTGCATTTTTGTTTGTTACAAAAAAAGTTGTCAAAATGGTCTCCGGTTTCTGGTCTCCACGTTTACAAGGCGTCACGTATGTTTGCACAAAACAAAAATAAAATAATAAAAATAAATAATTTTTAATTACAGAAAAAAGCACGTCGCCGCACCGATGTCTGATGGACAGAAACCTGAGAATCTTTTAGGCCTTAGCAACGCAGACACTGCATTAGGCCTAATCACAAGTTATACCCCTGTCGTCATTAAACGTACTTTTTAAAATCAATTCAACAAAACCTTTATGCAATACAATAAATAAAAATACAATAGAAGTAACAGTGTGTGACATTATACTGAAATGCATATTGACAAAGACAAACCCAAGTTTATATAAGATTCTAACTCGACAATTAGGACTATCAAACAACATTTAGAAAATTTTCGGCAATCATATGCCTAATAAACCCTTTCACGGTAATATGTGCCATGCTTTTGATGGGGCAAAAAACGCGTCTGTGTGTACGTGAAGTTCGAGCGCTGGGTCGCAGACGGCAACGAATGTTTGAAATAAACAATTTTGCCCCGTCAAAAACATGGCACATATTACCGTGAAAGGGTTTATTGTTGAACTTTGAACGTTTCGTCCGAAAATCCATGTGTCCGTTGAGCTTTTAAGTAGCATATTGGTTATCGGACGACCACGTTTAAAGCATGCACACACGACACATATCCCTGACCCGTTCGTTGGTACATGTAAGCGCAAGCCGACATGGATATTTTGCACTTATTACATGTACATTATATACGCGCAGTTAAAAGGAACATTGGTCTTGACACAGACTCGGCCATTGCACTGTTATGAGAATGTGTGTGTGCGTGTGTGTGTACGTGTGTGTACTTGCTAGCGCGCCAGGCCGGTAGCCTAAAGATCTGACGTCACGCTTTGGGTATGGAGGCGGGTAAATTACAGGGGACCAGCTGGCTGCAACTCGACTTGTTCTAGTACGCACCGTGCTTTTTATTTATGTTATTCCAATCGTTTTTTTGCGTATTATTTTCAACCAGGTGCATTAAAATAAGCTGTGGAAAAGTCCAGAAAAAATAATAAAATAAAATAAAGAATTTCTGTCAAGAAGCGGATGACAAACGTGCCCGATGAATGTACGTACTACCACAACTCTAACATGTAACCAAGATAATGTACAATGTACATTGGTCATTGCCAAGTTTAGCTTGCTCGCGTCGCGCTTATCTTAGCTTGCTTGCGCTTAAATTGAACTCAGTACAGTGTAGGCCGCGCCTGTGCACAAATGGCGACAATAAAAATGACAACCCTAAGGCAACGTCTGAAGGGTAAGCCAGGCCCACGCCATGTATGTTTCATCTAGTATAATATTAATGTTATCAATATCTCCATGTTTATATAAACCAAGCCAGGCTGATCTAACTATGGAAAATGTAACTCAGTCATAGGCCTATACAGTGTATATACTTTTTTTAAACTATAAAATGTTAACGTTAGATGCGTTGTTTGCCGACGTTTTATTTCTAATTTTTTATCCCAATTTTATTTTTGTGTTGCAGTTATAAGCAATGATTGTGTCATTAACGAACCGTACTATTTATTTATGCCTATTTGAATTCCCTGCGTGCAAAAACTTTCACTTGAAACCATTACATTACATTTGTGGGTTTGGGATGTGTCTGAATGTATCCGGCCAGCGGTCGTGTCCCCCCCCCCCCACACACACACACACACGAGGGAAATGCGTGGGATCCTGGAATGAGAAAATTACATTCACAAAACAGTTAGGCTAGACCTTAAATATTACTAATTATGGGTGACCGTTATACACAAATATTACTGTTGCCGTTACATAATTTTCCTTTAAACAATCTGTTAAATACATGTAAACCAGAAGAAAGTGAAATATAAAATAAGGCTTTGTACTTGTATAAATAAATGAGAATAAAAGAAAACCCTAACATTAAAAATACAAATTATTCCTGAAAATAGACCTCGGTATATTGTAAAACAAAAATCTGCATTATTGAATCATCTAGTAGGCTTTAATTCTAGATACAACTTATATTATATATATATAATTACTAACAAAATGAAAGGCAACAAAATAAACTTATCCCTTAAATACACATGTGGGTGGGGGTTTGTGTGTGTGTGTGTGTTGTATTGGCAACTGGTACATGTACAGTACATTGTTATTTACATGTACTTTTGATTTTGTACAGTCCCGAAAGAGAGCTTGGTTTTGTTTTTTGCCGACGACAAAACTGCAGTGGTCAGAACTCTCGAGTTACACTACAAAGGCCCCCACAACGAAATAAAAGTGGGTTCTCTGGTAACAGTGAATTGGCAGGGAGTGCAGCTCCCTGCCAAAGTTCTCTGCATGTCGGGTAAGTACACATCAGAGCAAGGTCAGATTGCCAGTTTAAAAATGGTTGGGGAAAGCAGGAGATACACAAAAAAACAATAAGGGGGGAAATTAAAAAGAACATAAAAATAACTGCTAATATTTTGCTTTTGATTCTATGCCCCCAATAATTTTTTTTTATTGATCTGCCCCTTATATAGTCACAGATGTTTAACAGGTGGGTACCTAAAAAAAGGATGGCCGTCTGACTAATCAGATTGTCCTGTCTGTTTTTGGCGGACTGAAATCGGACCATTACTTGTGAAAGCACATACATTGTTTTTAATTAGTGTATGACATAATGCCCAGTACATGGATGGTATTATCCTGTGAGATTTGTTACTTGACAATTTACAACGTTCCACAAAAACAGCATTTTAACACATTATTTTAAATGCAATGACCATGGAACATATTTAATCTTTAAAACTAATCTTAAATTCATACTTTGAAAACTCAAATATTAAATGCATTTAAAAATGCATTTTCAGAATTACCCTTTCTGTTTGTTGCACTTGTTGCTGATGTGTTAATTACTTTCACATTTATTTTCTTTTTGGGGTACTTAGATGACAGGACAGTGCTGAACACACATGACAGAGACTTAATGAGGGTAGGACCACTTACGACTGGAAAGGGAAAAAAAGTAAGGATATGAAAAAAAATTGTTATTAATATTATTGGTAATTTAAACCAATAATTATTTGCCAGATTGTCTAAAAATTGTCATACCACAACAGAAAGAAAAATGCATAACAATTTTTCATAAAATACAAGCATAGGCCTAATTTGTGAAGCTATGTTGGTTTTAAAAGATTTAGTGCCAACATGAAGACTGAAATGTATGTTTCCAAATAAAGGTGTATAGAGTATAAGCTGGAAATAGGGCATCTAGATTTGCAATTCTTTGTAAGTTTAACTTTTGCATGTGTTTTACAAAATAATAATAATTTTAAAAAACGGTGACCATTTAGCAAACAAGGCATCCAAAAAGACACCCAATAGTATTGCTGGCTAATACTGTTAATGTACATGCTTGAACAAAAATATGACAAAATTTATTTCTTAAATATTCTTACAATTTGTGAAGGTTTCAGCTACATGTTGAAACATGCATTGATAACCTTTATCAATTATGCCAAAGTGATGTTTGGCAGCAGTAATTGCAAATTTTCCTAATAATGTTGAAGATAATTACCAACATTAGATTTTAACCAATTAAAGGCATATGCCCTATCAAAAGTCTGCTCTGATCAGGGTGATACTGCCACTTTAAGTTTTAAATAAAAACAATAAAAAAATTGTATTTAAAAAATGCATACAATGTAATTATCAACTCTTGACATATGACCTATGATACTGCCCTTTTGTTTCCTGTTTTCAGCGTGGTAACACTGATAAGCAAAAAAACACAACAAAAACGAAAAAAGCTTTTGTGTTATCTAGGGTAAGGGCACATGACAATGTCGAGAATGTTGAAAGTAGTGAAAGTGACAGCATAGAAGAAACAGATGACGACCAAGATGAAGGTAGCGAAATTGACGGCACGGAAAACCCAGATGACAACAAAGATGATGGCACGACAGAAATTCAAGGAGAAAAAGAGAATGTTGAACGTAGAGAAAGTGACGGCACAGAAGACAAAGATGAAGACGACAAAGATGAAGACGACAAAGATGAAGACGACAAAGATGAAGACGGCAAAGATGAAGACGGCAAAGGTGAAGACGGCAAAGATGAAGACGACAAAGATGAAGATGACAAAGATGAAGACCACAAAGATGAAGACGACAAAGATGAAGACGACAAAGATGAAGGTAGCACGGAAGACACAGATGACACAAATGATGAAGACAGGGCACAAGTTCATAGAGAAATGGAGACTGAAAGTAGCGTATATGATGACACAGATGACGACGGAGCTCAAACTCATGGAGAAAAGAATGGTGACAGAAATGGGGAGGGAGCAAATATGCAAGAACAAGACATCGTAGATTTAAATTTAATGTTTAGGGAAGACGACAGAATTCTACAATTATTGGGGGAAATTCGACAGGAACAACAAAACACAAATGCATACATAAGACAACGATTCAATTTAATAGAAAATATGATCACACAACTTCTCCCAGGTAACTTCAACATTGTTCCGGGCATCATAGATGATGATGCCATTATCGATGACAGGAACACTGTTGTAGATGAGCACCACTGTCCAGGAGCTGGTAGCATTGCAGCGGGCTAGTTCATCCTTGGTGAATTTTGCTGTCAAAATTGCACGGCAAATTTTCACTGAGGATGAACTGGCAGAAAACGGATGCAGTTCTTCGGGTGTAGGTCGTGGGCAACTCGACCAGGCCAAACTTCAACAGGTGAGAAGAAACTACTTCAGGATTGTTCAAGTACCACTGGGGCTCCAAAATGAACAATGGCGAAACTGTCAACGGGCAATAGATACATCAGGTAGGGAAATTCTAAGAAAGAGACGCAGACAAAACAACAATGAGGATTAAACACATCACAAACAAATATTTCAGGCCTCCCAGGGAATCCATTTATTTCCCTTCCCCAAAAAACTTATATTAACCTATAAGAACCTATATCTCCTGCAACACATTTCCAACTTCCTCATAAAATCCTCATTGCTTTGAAGAAAAATTACTGAAGATAAAACAGTACCCAAACTGTAATATATGTACTGCTCTTAGATTTTGCTCTTACACAGGGTATGGGGTGATGTACTTAGGGGTGACGATATTTAATTTTTTTGATAGTCGATTATTGACAGCCATGATATCAGTGATATATGATATTGTCTCAATTCGCAGAGTTTTTAAATACATGAAAACATTATGAATTGTACGCTAATGAGATGGGACACTGAAAAACCTACTTTTACATGCAAGTTCTGCAGGGACAATCGCTCCAAAACGAGCCAAGTTCTTGGAGACAATTTATCACCCCGGTGATAATTTAACTAAAAAGAGATATAAATTAATATCCGCTATACTTTTGGAATATCTTCAATATCTATATTTTTTTCAAAACCATAACCAATTTAGCCGGTAATTTTTTAGTATCGTATCGTTACGATCTTATCATGATATCGTCCACCCCTGATGTACTTTGTTGCAAAAAGTACTCAGAATGTAGACAATTTACCAAAAACTTAACACTACATAATCAGGGAAAATAACCTATAAAAGCGTATATTTTGGCATTTGGTAAACCTATAAAAACCTATATTAGGTAAATTAGGCACTGGGAGGCCTGTTATTAAAAATAATAAATAAACAAAAAACAAAACAAAAAAATGTCAATAGACTGTGTAAGTTGACCTCGAGAACGTACGAGTTTTCACGAGAATCTTGACTTCCGGGCACCTCGCATAACATTCACAAATAATTGTTTAAAGTCATGACTTAATACAAAGTAGGCCTGGGCGAATATTTTGATTGTTCGAATATTCGCGAATAATTGCTAATAGCCGTTTTGATCTATTCGATTAATCGAAATACCTGCAACCATTTGTGAAGACAATTCACGATTAACTGTGAGTAATAATGTATTGCCTTTGTGCAGTATAAGTTACGGTCGTGAACTGTTCGCTAACTATTCATTGACTATTGTCGAGTAACGCTGCCAATTGCACCGTCTGGACGCTGGTACCCATAGTAGTATTCCTGAATAACATTTCTGAGTAATGCCTTTGAGGAAGCCGACATGGCTGGCTGGATGTGACTACAGCGACTGTTCCCTGCTGAAGGCAGATAACATCCGAGGCATGCCACGTCATATTACAGGCTTGCCATTGTTCAGTTCGTGGGTTGGCCGATATTTAAAACACTTCGAGAGTAAATGTAATCATGTATTTTGTATGAAGGAGAAAAAAATCACTTTGTCAAAACAGCGGAAAATCCCAGGCACCGCAAGAATTCATACACTGTTTTCAATGGCACAGCTGAAAAACTAAAAAAAAAAGAGGAAATTTACTGATCTGCTGAAAAGTTGCATGCATGATTTGTCTATTTTCAAAGCACATGTTTTCGCACTTTGGCCAACAATTCGCGAAATGTTGATTATTCGAGTGATTATCAAATATTATTAATACAAAAGTTCACTATTCGCCCAGGCCAAATCCTAAGTGATAACAATTATATTTTAGTATGATGTCCCTTGCTTTAATGCTTCCGTAAATATGTGATAGGTATGAACTGTTATTTGGTCAATTTCCCAAACACAAAATATGCTAGCTAATTTCAGGGGCAAACGTAACAAAGTTGTTTAAAACACATCAAAACAGGAATTCCAAACTAATCCTGCAATTTTGGTTGCAACTGAACATCGTTTCGATGGCAATGAAATCGAAAGGGGACTTTCTTGGGTCATTATTTTTTAGCAAAGAAAATATGCATTTGATGTCAAAACTTCTTCAAATGGGCAATTCTCCGGTAACAGAATTACGTCCATTCATGACATAGCCAACTTTTGACATCACCCTAAGCAATACTTTAGTGGTATTATTTGTGGCATCAATCATTTGTTTTCATTGTTAAATCAGGTTTCAGTGTATATGGTAATCTTAGCAAAAAAGGGGCTAAAATATTGTTTAAATTAAATGCAAACTGTTAATAAAAATTAACGAGATAGGTCATTTCTTACCGTTTTCCCGTTGCTTCTCGGCTAGTTGATGCAGGCCTTCCTTTGACGTTACACCACATGGCAAAGCATGTCGTAAAACAATCGGCAGACGAACCCCGATGCGCACAACCTTGATTCACATTACTATACGAGGTCCTTGTGTACACTGTGTAGGCTATATACATTTACTGATTTAGGGCGCATGGCGGTACTCGGTAGACATAACGTTAGACGATAAGTCCCCCATAACATGTCAACATGTCCAAAAACCGACAAAAGATAATAAGGGCAATATCCAACTCCGATGAAAAACTCGAATTGTTGTGTGCTTACTTGAAACATCTTTGACATTTTTAAATAAAAACGAGACGTTTTTGGATTGTGATTTGTGTGTGTGTAGAATGGGCACTACAGCAAGCGTCTCGTGCCATGTTTTATTAAGCTCTGTGGCCTAGATAATAGTAACATTACACAAATGTATTGAATCTGCCTTATTACTCTAATGAAGCATGCGTCGTCGACGTGTGGGGCCGTCTTCTCTTTCCGGACTGCACCAAACACTGAAGTTAAATAACTCTCGCCACATTATATTCGGGAAGTATAAATCCAAGCTGACATTTGAAAAAAATCATACAAATGAAAGGCAAAAATAACACTTGCTATAGGCACAATTATTATTATTATTTTTTAGTTGACTGTTGCATGGTTTTTATTGTTTCAAATCGAACCTCTCCCTACATATTACCTCCATTCGCAATCATCTGCCCTGAAAGTTCACGAACTTTGAGCTGCGACATCACGTAAACAGTTTTGAAGTTTGTAGACGCGCTGCGCAAGCCTAGCCTGCGCCTAGCGTGAGAATAACAACCTCCCAGGGCATGTGAAAGTTCATTAAACCATCGAACTCATTTTACTTTGACACGTGACAGGATGTCTGACACCCATTCAGCCGTCATTCTACAGTTTGCTATTATTGTTTTCCTCAAGAAAAAAACGGGTGGGTGTCACCGTGCTTGGGATAATGTTGCAAATATACAACCCGCGTAAATCTGGGGGATTTTTGGGACATTGGGGTGGTCCATAGGAACAAAAACAATTTCATGGGTAAAAAATGGTTTGTTGAAATAATAAGAGAAATAGTACATAACTTGAAAGTGATGTTTCAAGTTTTTTTTTTTTTGGTTTGTCTGTTTTTTTTTTGTTTTTTTTGTGTGGGGGTAATCCAGTTGAGCGACGTTTGAGATGCAAACAAATTAATTTAATAGACACAATCGGCGACTCCTAGCTAGTAGTGGTCATGTGATGTATAGTGTGTACAAAATAACAAACCCATTGATAGCTGAAATTATTGCGTGAATGAAATTTATTTGAATTTAACTGAATTAACTGAATTTAACGTTGTAATTTTTAAACATGTAATTCTTTCATTTTTGAAATGCGATGGACTTTGATTGAAAATTTGCTTACCGATAAGCAGACCCTTTTCAAACCCTCCGACGAAGTAACACATGACTTTATCTAAGCGTGGACCCCTCCTCTTTTCAGTGGCACCCCTATTACTTATATTAAAATTGTTATCTTGGCATTCCCCATTGATTTTTTTTTACATCCAAATGACTTCCACGCATGCCCAGCTATTGTCTAGGATTATTTTCAACCCCCAGATGATACACAACAGCTAACGTTGGCAGCACCCCTCCTCTTTTCAGTGGCACCCTAATTTACCTACTGTAAATAACAGTAGGGCTAACGCACCATAGGGTTTTAATTATATTAAAATGGTTATCTCTGCATTCCCCATTGATTTTTTTTTACATCCAAATGACTTCCACACATGCCCAACTATTGTCTAGGATTATTTTCAACCCCCAGATGACACACAACAGCCGTGTAGTTTATCTTTCTCCTGTAATACCTTGGCAAACAAACAGCCGTACAATCTCTCCAGCATGCAGCCAGAATCCCAGACACGATGTCGGGGGGGGGGGGGGGGCGGTGTATGCAAACTGCAGAGACATCAAAAAGCAAGGCCGATACTGAACAGATGGTTCCACTTATCAGAGGGTTAGATCAGGGTAGGTCTTTATGTGTACACAATGAATGGTTGATTTTGTGCACAGATACATGGCAGCCCATCAAAACAAAGCTACACAGTTCTAGGCCCTGACACCCCTTAGTAGTATGTGTGCCGCATCACACTATGGATTGAGGTGGAGGTGGGATTGAGGTGGGATTTCCCACCTCCTCCTCAATCCATAGTGTGATGCGGCACACCTCAAATTTGTGGGCGCGCGCACGTGAGACACGTCTGGGCGCGCGCGTGGAGGTGTGCTCCTTTTCCTCAATGTTGGTCGTAATGCGGTGGAGGGAGTAGTGCGCAAGCGCCGCATGCATATTGATGATTTCGGGCAAGTTGAGACAGTCGTTTCTCACATCACCTCTCTTCATTCACGTCACATACACGGACTGAACTTGATCGAGCAACACCCTTGTATATCTTCACCAGTATGGCCACTCTCTTTGCCTTTTACCAGTATGTAAAAGAGAATCGGGAAATTGCAATTATTGAAACAGAACGTATACGAATAAATGCGGATCCCGAATTGAGAGACTGGGAACAAATTCCCAAAAACTTCCCTCACGTTGAGGTGATTTCGTAAATGGAGGCCTTGAAATATGCTGTAGTTGTCGGAAACCTAGAGTATGCGAGATTTCTAGTGAAGAGTAATCCAGCAAAATTCAAGTAACCAGTCTACGGCCAAGACCAGCGAAACCAACACACCAATAAAACAACCGGCTCTTTTCAGAGCCAACACATATTCCAAGAAGAGATTATTACCGAGTCTGTTATGCATATTAACTGTTCGATTTAATCATTAAAATAACTTATATTCGTGTATGTCTGTGTTTTTAATAGTAGCTTTGTCTATTGGCAAGAGGATAAGTGTGATGCACAATGTCCCTGTAAACAATTTGTTTAATCTCATACTTTAACAGTAACGTTAATTCTAGAAATTATTTCAATCTGACATAAAACAATTTGCTTATTTATACAGAATTTTCTTTCGTCCTAGCTTAATTTGTTCTTTTTTTCATTTCTAAATTCCAATAACTAAATTGAATACATTTTATAGTCTCTGACGAAAAACAAAGTAACCTACATTATTTTTCATCTATAAACCTATCCAACTTCACTTCATCAATAACTTTATACAGAACAAATCAACGTACAACGTGTACCTATGCATTAACTGTGCATAGCGCGCAAAGGGTCAACGCACTGTGAGCCAGTCACTGACTTAACTAACTTATATGTGTTAATCGTCTGCTGCACATCTATTTGTAATCTACCAATAACAAACAAAAACTCCTAAGAAAATCACGAATTATTACTCCTTATTATTTTACTTACTCGCTTTAAGATATCCAATTATCCAACTGCCTTAAATAAACTCCAATACAGCCATATTACTTAGAAAAACCTAAAGTACGAACTATTGCTGTCTCCGTCAGCAGCCATGTTTGTCCAAGTTTTACCAAAGCACGATGGGAAAAAGGTAAAAAGGCGCAAAAGTCATCGATTTAATTTCTGACCAAAATCTGAAAAAGGGGAGGAGTTTATTAACCCATTTGTAATAGTCGTTTCTCACATCACCTCTCTTCATTCACATGCACTGACGGGACTTGATCAACATCAGTATGGCCACTCTTTTTGCGTTTTATCAATATGTACGAGAAAATCGAGAAATTGGAATTATCGAAGGAGAGCGGATCCGCATAAATGCGGATCCAGAATTACGAGACTGGGAGCAAATTCCCAAAAACTTTCCCCACGTGGAAGTTATATCCCAGATGGAGGCTTTGAAATTCGCTATCGTGGTTGGCAACCTAGAGTACGCCAGGTTTCTGGTGCAGTGTAATCCAGACAAGTTCAAGTAACCGTGAGACCAGCGAAATCAACAAAACAACCGGCTCTTTTCAGAGCCAACACATATTCCAAGAAGAGATTACCGAGTCTGTTATGAATATTAACTGTTCGATTTAATCATTAAAATAAATTATATTCGTGTATGTCTGTGTTTTTAATAGTAGCTTTGTCTATTGGCAAGAGGATAAGTGTGATGCACAATGTCCCTGTAAACAATTTTTTAAATCTCATACTTTAACAGTAACGTTAATTCTAGAAATTATTTCAATCTGACATAAAACAATTTGCTTATTTATACAGAATTTTCTTTCGTCCTAGCTTAATTTGTTCTTTTTTCATTTCTAAATTCCAATAACTAAATTGAATACATTTTATACAGTCTCTGACGAAAAACAAAGTAACCTACATTATTTTTCATCTATAAACCTATTCAACTTCACTTCATCAATAACTTTATACAGAACAAATCAACATCTATACAACGTGTACCTATGCATTAACTGTGCATAGCGCGCAAAGGGTCAACGCACTGTGAGCCAGTCACTGACCTAACTAATATGTGTTAATCGTCTGCTGCACATCTATTTGTAATCTGACAATAACAAACAAAAACTCCTAAGAAAATCACGAATTATTACTCCTTATTATTTTACTTACTCTCTTTAAGATATCCAATTATCCAACTGCCTTAAATAAACTCCAATACAGCCATATTACTTAGAAAAACCTAAAGTACGAACTATTGCTGTCTCCGTCAGCAGCCATGTTTGTCCAAGTTTTACCAAAGCCCGATGGGAAAAAGGTAAAAAGGCGCAAAAGTCATCGATTTAATTTTCTAACCAAAATCTGAAAAAGGGGAGGAGTTTATTAATCCATTTGTAATAAACAATTTTATAAAATATCAATGTATCGTTTTGAAATGTATCGTTTTGAAATGTATAAATTGTAAGTGGTCATTCACAGCTGGCCAAGCAATAGTTAATAATACTGTCAATTATGAAAATCATAAAATGTGATTAACGAACAAATAAATGAATGAATGAAATTACTGTCAGTATCGCGCGCACAGTATCGATTCTACTGTTAAAACGTTCTTTATTACATTTCATTAACAGAGGGCGCTATTAATTAATTATGCTTGTCAGTTTTCTCCTTTAAAGGTCCTAGTATTAATTCAGCTGTTGCATATTGTACTCTCGTGGACATCCTATATGGATTCCAATTAAGAGCCGGAATATCCCTTTCTTGTCCATCTCCTCTACCGTCTCTTTTCGAAGGATACTTTGGAGGTAAAGACGGCATGATTTTAGTCGATAGTAAACTTTACTTTTTTCTTGTGTGATCTCCTCATACGGTGTCTTAAATGTCTAGTTAATATATGTAAATATGTACGCAAACACTTTAGAGTCGCACGTACGAAGTGTCTCTTGTGCAGTGCCATCGCGGTATAACGGTATAGGGCGAACGCGTTCACTTAAATAGGTTACAGCGTATAGCGTAGTGCGTACGCGTATTGCGTATCGTGTTATCATAACAGCGTAATAACAAAAATATCTATATAAACACGAATTCTACGTTAAAGAACGTCATTCTGAAGCAAACTCAAAATGGCTCAACGTATGATCAATAGTCCGGCAAAATTGCTTGCTGCCGAAACATATCGACTCTTTAATCTTCCGAATAGCGGAGTTTTCAATGTCACACGACATACGGTGGATCTTCCACTTGTTAATGTTCATGGGATCATCATTAGCAGATTAAATAAAGATGCCGATGCCAGGTTCGATGTCGTATATGCGGCTATGCGATCCAGTTTCCCGATTGATCAATGGATCTTAATCGAGCACAATCCAGCTGAGAATCGGGATGGGCCCAATTGCCAAATTGCTGGTCAACATTACCATGTTCTATGGTGTGCAGAAGCAGATTGGAACAACACGAGCCGAGTTCGAAAGTTTAAAGCAGTATGTTGTTCCAATGCGATGACGGTGAAAGCAATTTGTGTCAAACAACCAAAAGCGTTCGCCACCTACATGAGAATGGACGGACGTCGACTGATGCATACAAATCTTCCGACCGACCCTCAGTATCATCATCCTATCTTCGCCCTCTATCGGGATGCATCCAGAGAAGATATCGCAGCTATGACAGCCAAGAAAATCAAGGAACGAGGAGCACCCGATGTCGAAGGTGTACCTTTTGGTATCAAGCACGACAATGACTTTCTAACTGAACTCATGAAAAAATACAGCGGTATTACAGCAAACCTCATGGTGGACAAGGTGTTCAAGTACGAATCGTCAGACGTACAAGCAAGATTCGACAGGATTTACTATAAGAGTAATTTCAACCAACTCTTCAACAAGGTAAAAACCAAAGTTACTATGAACAATCTTGACAGAACATTATCTGACCTGACTGACGATTGGACGAATGCCTATCTAAACATGACTAAAGCCGAACAAGATCAATTTTTGCCGCTCGAGGAATCTATCGATATATACACACGTTGGTGTGTTTTTCAGGGAATAGATCCATTGAGTTTGGCCTGTCACGTTAAAATTATCGTGGACAAGGAGCAAGCTAAGGTCAATACTCTCATATTTGAGGGAGAGTCAAATGCAGGCAAAACCTGGCTAGTTAATTCTATTCAGACACTATGCGGTAATGTGGGTGAGATCTCACAAGGGACGTCAGGGTATGCCTTCATGTGGCAAGATTGTGTGGATCGGAGATTAATTATTCTCAACGAACCATATATCGACTCCTGCGTTATTGAAGACAAAAATAATCATGGAGGGACAACCGACGCCGGTCGCAGTCAAACATCAATGCGAAGCGCATTTGCGTCGTACACCAGTAATAGTTACTGCAAACAAACCGATCTGGCGCTTCGCATGTAGCGAACAAGAAGCAATAGAGAACAGAAGCTATCAATACCGTAATCTAAGACGGTGCGCTTTCTTGCGTATGTCAGATAAGTATCTGAATCCACGTGTCTGGAGTGCTATACTAAACGATGAACAATTCATTCAGGCACAAACGTTTCAATACGATGACGAAAACGATATGTTCTATGCAGCAGCGCCTACTCCGACAAGTCCTTGTTATTCCATTCCGTCCCTCCATGAGGAATACCGAGATCACATAAGCATATCACCTGATTCCGACCCAGACATTAGATATGGCATTCATGACCAATCGGCAGACATGTCAGAATCAATGCTATCTGGCATAGTAGACTTGGAAGAAGAAGTGCTTCGACGCCGTGCACAACTACACGAAGCTTCACCAGACATGCAGAACCCGAACGACAGCATTCCATTCAAGATAACCAAATACAACGATGGCACCAGAATTTCCTTATGAACTCTTCAGATGAAGCTAACATTAATTGCGCTGCCAAATATATATTTTCTTTGTAAATCAAAATGAAAAGAGTATGCTCTGATTATTAGTATTATTATTGAACGGGGAAAGGGATTTGTTTCAGATTTGGGACAAAATATAATACAATACAATTAATAATATTATTTGAAACTATATGTTACAGCTTTAACTAAGAACTTAGGTCACTCTTGTGTAACCGAATTATGCAGGGAAAATGGCTTATGAGACAGGAAAACATAAGGGTACAAATTGAAAACGTTGACACTGTTCCCTCCGGTTATTGAACACCATCGTGACTTAAAGAAACACTCAATCGCAAAGAACCTTATTATTATTATTATTATTACCACTTATTTTGATGAAAATGTATTAGATATTACGTTAATTTAATCGTCTTTGTTTAACACTGGACTAATTTTTCCATTGCATTTGTTTATAAATAAAAATATAAAAAAATGAAAACAAAATACAAATTTAAAAAATAAATTAAACAAAAATGCATCCCAATTTTTGTTACGGTAATAATTGAAAATTACGGTAATAATTTTAAAAGGCTACATTTTCTTTAGTCGGGAAATTTAAATACTTTCATTTCAGATATTGAAAAAAAATAATAATAACATCCATCAACAATTAGTACCGGCAGTATAGATGCAGACGAGTTATTGTCGGGACATTATCACACGTAGCAATGTAGATACAATTTTGCATGTTGCATGTATTTTGTTCATGATGCGTGGCATTCGCGAAAGTTGTATGTGTTTCGTTTTGAAACAGCATCGAATACGTTAAGAGAAATAGATTCTAAATTTATCAATCTATTCGTGTTTTGCGAAAATCGGGCGATGCAACTTTATTTATTTCATACTAGTTATTATTTTTCCTTTTTGGAACAATTATCATTAAGTGCTGATCTGGCAAATGAAAACAAGTGTACTTGTATTTCACATAATGTGCGTAATTTCAGTAACTTTGTACTTGCAAGGCCTACTAACCAGTTGTTTTTATTTATTATTTTGTATTATTATTTGTTTTGGTAAAACATACAGTTTCTGTCAAAAGAAAATACAGACATAATTAATTGTCAATAAATTGTCAATATTTTTTCAACATTACCTTTTAATTTCATTAAACTAACCGAATTGAAGGAGTAATACATGTACATTGTAACTTTTGATAAATGTTCCAACATTGAGAAGTTGAATAAAGCAGCCAAGAGCTGAGGTCATGAAAACAAGAAAAGTTTCCTCGTATTTTATTACAGTGTATTAGAGATTTTGCGTTGAATCAGGATGTTCGATTTCAAAATTATCCAGACCATATATTTAAGAAGCAAATATGTAGCATTGAGACAACCGTATCCACCCAAACACTTCTTCTCAACAGACGCTAATACTTTGAATCATCATCATCATCATCATATCAACAAATGTTGCTCAAGAAATTCTCTTTTTATTTTAGTATTAATTATTCCATTATAGATTAATTAATGCATTCCATCAACTCTAAGTTGTTCAAGCAAATTTGCCAGTGTTCGGTCTAGCCAAAATGTTCTAAAGGCCCCGAATTTGTTAGAATTTAAAATAACAATAATAATAATAATTAATGTTTTCAGTTTCTCAAATGTTTTCCAATTTAAAACCAATTTAAAAACCATCTGTAAAATATATTTATGTCAAAGATTGCTGTTGGTGTTAAAATTAAATTTAACTAATCATACTTGAATAGCTTCATGTACAGTCGTTCTTTTGTCTGTCTTCGTACGTTGTTGTCCCTCCCCTTTCTACCTCACTTAAGGAATATAAAATAATAAATAAATAAATAACACTACAAAAGGTATGAGAACAAGCGTTATTCTTTTTCAAGCAAGCAAATAACTGTACTTTTTAATTCAACTTCAACTGATCACGTACATTCATTTTGAATTGTTTTAACATGTTCAAAGTTTTAACAGACTTAAAGACTGAAAACTTTTAATGTATGGAAATTTCTCAAAATGTTTTTCTCAACATTGTAACTTATAAAACAACTATTTTTTTTATTCAAAGGGGTCCACGTTCAAATTAACAATTAAATCATTAAATTATTTGGTGTCCTTTAGTATCTGTAATACAAGAACTATCTTCAAAAATACAACAACATATGGCAAATTGATAATACTTATTGCAGATGAATGACCTAAAATAATCGTCTTCTAACCTTTGCGTTCTGTTCAAAGTGTTCAATTAAACAAGTCCATTTAATTCCATGACCTCGTTCACGACATGAAACGGGAGAATTCGCGAGTTTCTATCGTAGAAAGTGTCAACAATGTTCATAGGTTCAGAGTTCCATTCATTCAGAATATCAGTTATGATAGAGTCCATGTCCTCGTCCATTCCATCGTAAGCTTCAACACCAACATGATGTGCTACTACGTCAAACACAGTACAAACATGGCTCACGTTCATACTAAACCTGATTTCAAATTAACAATTAAATCATTAAATTATTATTTGGTGTCCTTTAGTATCTTCAAAAATACAACAACAACATATGGCAAATTGATAATACTTATTGCAGATGAATGAACTAAAATAATCGTCTTCTAACCTTTGCGTTCTGTTCAAAGTGTTCAATTAAACAAGTCCATTTAATTCCATGACCTCGTTCACGACATGAAACGGGAGAATTCCCGAGTTTCTATCGTCGAAAGTGTCAACAAGGTTCAGAGTTCCATTCATTCAGAATATCAGTTATGATAGAGTACACGTCCTCGTCCATTCCATCGTAAGCTTCAACACCAACATGATGTGCTACTGCGCCAAACACAGCACAAACATGGCTCGGCTGAATGTATTGTTCTGCTTCCTCGAAGTGCTCATCCACGAAATCTTCAAGGTGGTACTCACGAGTCTCGCCGTAAAACAGACACTCGTGATCCCACTGCCTTGGCCAATCAAACTCACACCCTTCGCAAGGTAGACTCTGTTGAACTGCATAACTTATTCTGATGATGTGATCCGTGACGATTTTTGTCATCACTTGTTTCACAAGTGTCCTGATGCGTTTCTTGCGCTTCAACACATTCTCCTCGCCCTCCATGTCGTGCTCTTCATCATCTGCAACAGGTAGACAATACCGTTCAGTTAATCAACAGTTAACATCTTTGTTAATCGGCTAAACTTGAAAGATGGCTTTAGTGATGGCGGTACTCTGTTGTTTGAGCTGACCCCACTGCTCCACGGTGAGATTAATTCCCCTCTTGCCAGCAAGCAATTTGTTTCTGCTGGGATTTAAATAGTACTCTCTTATGTTAATGTAGGTGCGACCCTTGAAACGCTTGACAACAGCATATCGCTCACCTCCGATTTGAAATCGCACCGCCTTCTTGTCGTTCTCTTCCTGTTGTTCATCAGGTGGAAAGTACAGCTTGCGCTTGACTCCTGCCTTCCCTTTTACATTCTCTGGGAGATTAGCTCCTACTCTAGGGGTTGATGCTTCGGTGTCAGCAGCTAATCCCTTGGTTAATTGTTCAACAGCAGCAGACAAAACATCAACAGTGGGTGGATATGGCTGCAACATCCGTTGCTCACGCAGATAAGTCGATGAACTGGGCAGATCGCACGAGGTCTTTCGTGTGAGCTTGTTGTAGAAATAGCTCTTGCCATGTGTCACACTCTGGGCTTCGCACCACTCAGCATCTATCATGTCGGGAGGAATGAGCTTTCTCTCCTTCTCGATGCGTGCCCCATCGGTCGGTGGTAGTGGTGCCGGGGCCGGAGTCGACGGCAACGCCATCGCGCCAGGTGCGGGAACCACAGGTGTGGGCATCGGGATCGATACAGGCTCACCGTTCATGTTAAGGCTCAAGTATTGTCGTTTGTCGACTGTTCACAATACAAGTAGCGTATACGAGCAACAATGCAATGTTCTTGATGAGAATATTGGCGAAAATATGAGTTTGAATTAAAATTTCCATCTTTTATACTCTACCATCCTTCGCGTCGCCGAAACAACCAATCACAAAGAGTGTGTGGTTGCTCCATAAACAATGCGCAAACATTCAACCAATTAACGAATGCTGCGCTTGCGCACTACTCCCGGAGGAGGAGCACACCTCCACGCGCGCGCGCCCACAAAGTTTGAGGTGTGCCGCATCACACTATGGATTGAGGCGGAGGTGGAGGTGGGAAATGTGGAGGTGGGAAATCCCACCTCAATCACACCTGCACACAAATTGCACTCCACCTCCGCCTCAATCCATAGTGTGATGCGGCACACATACTACTCCCCTTCTAAGATATGTAGAATGGTCCACTTTAGAATATCAAAAACTCCCAGGCATCTGTGGCTTTTTTTCCTAGGACAATGTGATGAACTTCTGCCAGTAGCAAGTGGAGGTGTCCCTCCTCAAAGGGTTAAAACTCGTGACTGTAAAACAAATGCCGTTTTTTTGACTTTTGAAAAGGGTCCAATTTCATAACGCTGCTTACCGGTAAGAAAATTTTGATTATTACGTGAATGAAATGTGAATAAAATTAAAATGAATTTAACTGAATTTACTTAAAGTAATTACCATTTAGTCTTATTTTTAATTTAATGTTATTTTTATGCAATTCTGTCCTTTTTGAAATGTGATTGACTTTGAAACCTTGCTCACCTTAAATCGGACCCTTTTTAAAATCGTGTGGCTAAAATTACAGACTGTAGTTTTAGCCACACGATTTTGAAAAGGGTCCGATTTCATAGCGCTGCTTACCGGTAAGCAAATTTTGATTATCACGTTAATGAAATTTAAATGAATTTATGAATTTATATTTAATGTTGTTAAATGTTTTTTGTAATGCTGTCCATTTTGAAATGCAATGGACTTTGACTGAAATCAATTCAATGAATTTTGTGTGAAATTAAAACAATTATAATTGAATTTAAGTATTCATTGTTTTTGTTGGTTTATTTACCTACTGGTATATTATGTCTGATTTTAGACAAATAGAAACTAAAGGCCGAAGACAAAATTAGACGTGTTACTATAGTTGGGAGTGAAGGTTTGCAACGTCATCGTGGTTGGATCCAGGGGGCTTTGGGCACCTCATCCCGGATTTCTCCCTAGCATGTTTGATGTTCAAACGAATGATAACAATGACTTCAGAGGCACGGACATTATTATGCACTTTAAAATCTTCATGTTTTTCCATCATTATACCGTACATACATCCCTCCCGTGTCATTCGCGTGTGAATCCACGAAATGCATACTATTAAATGAGGGTTTATGGTACTTGTTATGGTACGATACCCCCACCAGGCGGACTAAAGAGTATCACTCCTAATTATGGGGAATAAACTATCGCTTTTTTTGCTGAATTAGTTTTTATTTTTAAAAAGTGTTTTTCATGGAGACATAAGCATATTTTAATCATTCGCATGTGATTTGATACTAACTCGGTATTGGAGAGAATGTTTACATAGTGTCACCGCAAACAGTCTGTAGACTTTGCTTATCCTTAGTAAAGATCGTAAAATCGTGAAAGATTGTAACGGGAAAAAAATTCACCTTATTATAAAAAACAGCTTTGACATTGACATCAATGTTACAGGGGATTTTAGCATCATAGGCCCAGCGGGAGGCTGCGTGGACCTCCATCTTGTGTTCCAGCTAGCAAGCAACAATGTTTATCGCGTATAAGAACAAAGAAGAAAATAAAGAATGTGGTTTTAGTACGGGTAGTTTTGAACTTTGATGTGTGAACGAATGATTACAATAAACCCTTTCACAGTAATATGCGCCATGTATTTCGATTCCTGTTTTTTTTGTTATTTTTAATAATTTCGTCAAAATCTCGTATAAATATCGACAAAATATCTGTTTTCCGTGTGGAAATTTTTATTTTTGTATTTTCTCGACAATTTCGATTCATTTTCGATTTTATTTCGACGACTTTCGACTGTTTAGATCATTTCGACTGGCATTTCGACAAAATTCAACTGTTTAGACTGTTTAGATTGATTTCGATTTTTTGGGGAATAATTTTCGATTGTTTTAAAAAATTTGGACAAAGATTTATTTCGACTGTAACGATTGTTTAGACTATTTAGAGAGTTCAGATTTATTTCGACTGGTTTTCGAACTTTTAGACTGTTAAGACTTATTTCGATTTCATTTTCGATAGTTTCGATAAAATGTCGACAAAATTTCGATAAATTTGATTGGTCAGGTTTAATAATTTTCGATTAATGATTTTTTTTTTCGACAAATCTCTACAAATATCGACAGTTTCGCTCTTTAGACTATTTCGACTTTTCTCGAGAAAATTTTGACGAAACACGATCTAGAGAGTCGAAATCTCTGTGGGACCATAGCATTACGTATGTAACATAGTGTCTTTCAGGTGTATGGTATCACACAAAGGGTAAGTTTCCTTTGACTTTGTATCATGTAGGTACATGTCTCACTATGAGCAGTCAAGGTACAAACAAGAAAAATATTCTGGTTTTTTTTCAGTTTGAGTTACATGAGTGAGTAAAAAGGACACCGTTACATACGTTTACACCGCATATTATAAATAACAAAAGTTTTTATCCAGATAGTTTTACAAGAGCAATCTTCTATATTTTAAAGGGAAAGTTTGTTTATGACAATCACAATGTTTAATGACTGTTATCCAAATCCAATTTTGATCCAAAAATGTTGTTAATCCTTTTATTTAACGTTTGTAACAAGGACACCGAACCGGAAAACAATGAAATTATCTAATCCATGGCATTTTTTTCATTTTACTATTCAATCTTATTCAGTTCAACGGTACAATCCAGCATTGGCAGTCATCATAGAGGACAAAGGTTATGATAAATATATTAAATAATATCGTGGCTTTATGTATCAACAAACACCAAAGCCCGATGGCCAAACATCACGATGTAATTTAGACGATTTTTATTTGGGTTTAAGTGTCATCAACGGACGTAACACAGCTTGCCCGAGCGGACGACAACAATGTCACGACCTTTATCTTCGTCCCCAGGACATGCAATCTGATTATTATACGGACTACATACAGGAACATTGGTTGTCGTTATCTGTGTGTACGTTCCACCGGAAACCATCGCAACAAATCCAGACGAGCGGCATGTCTTACGATCGTAACAAAATGGACACGGAACTAGGACTCGCAAGTGATTTAGCATTTTTTCGTAATTAATTAAAACATTAAAAACTCAAAGTGTTACAAAGTGTTCTCTTGAAACATAATCTTTTTAATGAAAAATATTACTGTTGATTATAAATTCGTTTCCAGTATTAGTCGATCACGCAAACGTACGTAACATAGAAAGACACCAAGAGTTACGAACGTAAGTAAGATCTTATTGATATGGTTTGGGAACATAGTTACAAATAATTTTCACTTTAGGGGTCAGTAAGACTGATTGCGGCATTTGGCGACCTATACTACAGACTGAAGGATCTTCTATATCCAAAGTCCATAACCCACCCCAGACTGAGGGATCCCCTATATCCTAAGTCAACCACCCTCCTTCCCCTGTGCTTGTTAACAACTGATTCAGTTCAGTGAGCACACACTCCTCTCCCCCAACCCCTAGTCTCATAGTCTCACAGTCTCACAGTTTCCCGCCTGCGCGCCTCAACGAACTAATCCTCCAGCATCCATTCATGGGATGATCCTCCAGCAGTCTACTTAAGCAGCAGCATTTTCCAGAGTCCGGCATTCTCCTGAGGACGATCAGAGCATACTGATCGAAACGTCGAGTTGTACCCCCAGTTCTTTTCAGAACTAATTACTACTCAATTGAGATTCCACATGGTGTCACCGCAATCAGTCTTACTTATCATCCTCACCATGCAAAGCTACAAGTTTTACTTTAGCGGTCAGTTGAAGAGGGTCATAGCAGGTCATTATATTAAAACAAGGACAAGTAAATTTCAGGTAGTAGTGCTCTCAGTTAATGGGATTGATTTTGGTCATTTAAAAATGTCACATTTTTGTGTCTTTTTTTTCATGCGGATGATACAGATAAAACATGAATAAAAATACTTTGAAACATCACAGCCTAAATATATTATTTTATTTATCAGACTGATATGTAAGATAACACAACACAAGAAAACTGAGCCATAATGATCTCCATTATTTTTGTTATTTGTACACAATTTTTGTTTTCAAAAATCTCTCCAGTATCAAAAACTAACACATTTCTGTAGAGGCACATTCTGTAGTTGCCTCGGTATTCCGACCCTGTCTTTCCGCAATGTACCACAGTAGTATGTGTCAGCTGCATAAAGATCTTCCACAAGAGCCAGAGACGAGAAAAAGTTATCGGCATAAAGGTGGTGATGTCTCATAAGGTAGTGCTGCATCAGCTCCATCACGACTGTATATGCTAACCCAAATTCACGTATCAGGTCTTGTGTTGGTGGCGCGTCCTGTGTACACATGAAATGTCAAGCAGTAGCCGGAGATTGAGTCACATAAGAACCACAATTTTATGCCCCATTTTGTGGTTTTTTTCGGCATATACTGTTTCAATAGCAGTCTCCCATTGTACTTGATCATAGCTTCATCTATGGATAGATTTGTACCTGGGATTAGTATTTTTAGACATGCATGAGGCTATGTAGCTGTCATTCAACATTGGATCATTGCTCCAGTAGTCATTGTACTCTGGCATTTGTTTCAATCCCATGAGAATATTGATGCCCACGAAGGCTTTTATTTCATCAGCATTTGTCGGTCTCCAGTATTTGTCTGATGTTGCATATTCATCGTTGGGATCTGCTATGACTGGAGGCTTTTTGCAGACAGCATTTATGTTGGTATTGTGTCCCAAGATGTCAAACAAATTGTTACCAACAAGGCAGAGCAAAAATTCTATCTCTTTGGCGTCAGATGGAAGCTTACACTGGGGTCCCGGGGTTATTGTGTATGGATGAATGGCGGGAGCAGACAAAATATTGGACCATCCAGCTGGAGGGGCTGTGCCACCATCTCCGTTTCCGGCGCGTCTTTGATGTCGGCCTCTTCCCCTAATCGCTCGACCTCTGCCACCTTGACCTCTGGCACCACGACCTCTGCCACCGCGACCTCTGCCACACGACCTCTGCCACCACGCTGACTTGGACCAGGGGTATCCTCGTCACTATCATCATTATCATCAACGTCACCGTCAATGTTGTCTTCATCACTACTTGAACCATTCTAGAAAAATAAAGGAAAAACAAGCAAAAAACATAATATGGAAGTATGTTTAGATTATCATTATGTAGTGTTTTGACCAACAATAGTAACCCTTCCACATTATAATGTTCCATCTTGTTCAAGTGGAAATGTTTTTAATTTTTGGCATTCGAACCCCATGCACCACAACTGGATGTTCAAGCGCCAAGTCGCAGACGGCAATAAGTGCTCAAAATAAACAATTTTGCCCCTTGAACAAGATGACGTATATTACCATGAAAGTGTTTTATATCTGACCCTGTTACTCTGTGCAGCCATTAGTTTACCACACCAACATTTATTATCTAGAAGACAGGGTAAACAAAGTAGAAAAAAATGTAAAGGCCATTCAGTTTGGTAGTTCGTTCAGTGCCCAAATTTCCGAGTGCCTAAAACTAAAAGTAAATTCATTACTCAACATCGGAACGACTTCATTTTTTTCTTTTTGTGATCATTTAGGATATCATCTATTATCCATGTCATCGATGACAATATGTAGGTAACATTTCAATTACACAAGCAGGTTTTGTGAATTGCAAAATCGGTAGCACTTTTAGTAATACGAGCATGACGAGGGCCTGTCATGGGAAAACGTCGTCAAAGTGCGTAATGTTAGGCCTATCCTAGCTATATCGGACATGTCGGATGGGGGGGGGGGGGAGTTTGCTTGTATTTTTCATATTTTGAAACATCTAACTTCACAAAATGGAGTCAAAGATGGCAAAATAAATACCTGTGAAACATCGATGTCACTTGCACTGCCTTGTAGATCCAAACTACCATCGTCGGTGTCGGAACTCTCATGTTGTAGCTCACGCAATGCTTCTTGTAACGTCATCCGCGAAGCGGACGCCATGATGGAAGCTTGTGTGCAGCCGGCCGCGGCCGGTCGCGGTGCGACAAGGGCCCAATTTCATGGAACGCGTTACCGTAAGCGAAGAATCGCCGCTTACTATAGCAGAAAATATTTGCTTACGGTAAACGTATTTCACGGCCAAAAAAAATTCTTGCTACGTTAAGCAAGAAATGTCATGCCAAATGCGCATGCGTAAGCGAAAAGTGAAAAAGTAGATGTCGTCGTCTGCTATTCGTATCTATATCCGTGCGCTGCCGTGAGTGTGACGAAATGAGTGGCAAAACAGACAAAATAAACAGAAAGGCGACACCCTTCAGCAGTGATATGGATGTTGCTCTTGCAACAGCGTATCTAGAAGAAAAGGGGATAATCGAGGCGCCTCTAAGGGGCACAACAATAACAAAAAGGGAGAAGAAGGCTGCATGGGAGCGAGTCCGGGATTGCGTGAATTCGTAAGAATTTAAGTTGTTGTGCTAGTAATTGAGATTAGTACTAAGTATGTTTCACTGCACTGCAGTAATTAAACTAAATAAATCATATAAAATGAATTAGGCCTACTCTCTAAAATCTACTACTTGTACTAGTATAATCAAGGGAATAATGGGAAGTTTTTTCACATACTTTGCTCCATGCTTTTAATACGGAGAACCAACGCCGGCCCGGGGAGGGCTAAACAATGTTTTATTGATACTACAAGTACTGCACGAACTAGTCGATACTATACGACGGTGCGGGAGCCCGAGGCCGGGCCAGCCGGTATTGACATCAAATTCCCGGTTGTACCTATTAAGGGCGCCCAAAGTTGACCTATGCACTTTCATGATTTATAGGATTTTCGCAATTTGAGAGCTCCATTTCCACGGGAAGTTTCTTTACTATTATAGTGTTAATACTAAATAAAGGATGTGTTCCCGCGATCGAATGGCTGTGGGCCATTCGATCGAGGGAACACCCAATATGCCAAAATTTGAAATTACTCTACATTGGTTTAGTTCAGTGGTCATGTTTCATTTTTTTTTCATTATCGTGTGCTATTCCAAGTGTTGCAGAAGGAAATATCAAAACTGTCGACCAGTATTGTGGGTTCCTCCTTCCAATCAGCTGTGTTGATTTCCAGTCCACCTCTGTACATCTCCAATTCACCAGCTGAATATTTACACTTCAAAACACCATGATGACATCTAATAGATCATAGAAGATATATATTTACCAAATAAAGTACTCGAAAAGTCATATCTGCACAAGAGAAAAATGCTGTTGATGTCAATAACATATTTGGAAAAATCTGATTCAAAAGAGAGGGGAAAAGGCTCCATACCGTAAAGTGTATTTTGGACGATCAGACAGGCCTTTTGTGACGTCAACAATTCTGCAAGGCAGTCGAGACATGTCCAATGCTGATCTATCATTATGTGGGATTTGAAGAGAAACATTATCTCCCACACTGAATGAAGTACTACACACTTTCCTATCGAACGTCTCCTTCATTCGCTGAATGTTTTTTTTGTACATTATGTCTGCAACATTTCTTACTCCCAAGTGTTTTTCTTGAGTTCCCAAATATGATTTGGAATCATTCGGGAACACAGTAGTTGGAGACCTGCTGTTATTTGCAGACGGGGATGAGTTGTGACTTGGAGTGGTCAATGGTGACCCAGCAGTTGGAGACGGGGACGAGGTTGTCAATGGTGACCCAGCAGTTGCAGATGGGGGCGAGGTTGTCAATGGTGACCCAGCAGTTGCAGATGGGGACGAGGTTGTCAATGGTGACCCAGCAGTTGGAGACGGGGGCGAGGTTGTCAATGGTGACCCAGCAGTTGGAGACGGGGGCGAGGTTGTCAATGGTGACCCAGTAGTTGTAGATGTGGACGAGGTGTGACCTGGAGTGGTCAATGGTGAGTCACAGGCTTCACTTGAGGGCGGACTTGAAGAAGTCGATGGTATGGCTTCAGATGGGTTTTGAGTATCAATCATTTCATCAAGATCTTCTTCAAACAGCATTTGGTCACTACTGTGCCCTGGAACAATAGAACCCACTGGGTTTTGTCCGAACACGAGTTCATATGGGGCTCTGGTTGTAGTCGTGCTCACCTGGCAATTCATATCAACTGCAGAAGAAGAAAAAAATATAGATATACAATGATTTAAGGATTGACAAAAAATAACAGCGATGCTTGTTGAAACCCCTCAGCCATTGTAAATTCTTGCTAACCAAAGATATCCATAAACCATTATTCCTATACCTGAGCACTTGACCTTTGACCTTTTCACCCTAAAAACAATCCCAACTTTCCTTTTCCCAAGGACAACCCCCCACCCAAGTTACGAAGACCTAGTAACTCACACATAATTCTACCAAGCCAAGTACTCCATGGTATGTCGGTTCCTTCGCGGTTCTCTTCTCTGGCTCGCGCCCTTATCATGCGCTTGATGGTGCTGTTACCTTTCTCTACACACCCTTGAGACTGTGGGTGACGTGGCCTTCCATTGATAATATTGCTAGTTGGATCTCCTGTGGAATTAATGGTAAATTTATATAGTAAATATCACACTATATAACTACCTTGCAGTACTATAGGTTGAGCTTGTACTGTGAGACTGCAAACAATCCTTGCATATTGCTCCGCTTCAGGATAAAGTATGACCTTACCAAAGGTCTATTTGCTGCTCGATCATTAGAATTAAGAAAATGGCTTGACCAAAAACTCAGCAATTGAATGGTCCACTGAAAAGCAGCACCGAGATCAATCACAACATGTAACTAACAAAAGGGACAAAGACAATTAGGAAAATCACTTCATTTAGAATACTGACATCACTTCAGAATTAGAAAAATTACCATTCCAACTCTGTAGACACCTGCGAACAATTGCGTTGACAAATTCTCTCCCGTTGTCTGATTGGAGTATTCTTGGTGGTCCAATATAAGGGAAGACCAATGTCTCAAGGGCATATGCAACATCTGCAGCAGATTTTCTCGCCAATGGGAAGATGACGTGAAACTTTGACCAATGGTCCATGTAGTGTCCAATCCAGTGGTAATCGCCGTCGGGTGATGTCTGCATATCAATCAGGTCAACCTGGAAGAGTTGTAGAAACAGTAAAATAATACAATCAGCATTACTCGAATAAAAAAATTCTGAAAATATTACATTGTAAAATACCAAAGATTGCCGAAGGATTAAATGGTCAGAAGTCAATTTTTTTTTTAAGGTAATAGGTAATTAGAAGGAAAAAAATGGAACAAGGTACTGTCGGATTTGGTTGGGTGGTCGGTATCCAGGTACAAGGGTTAACAGCACAGCTCTAAAAGCATTGTGAAACGTAATAATAATAATAATATTAATATAATAATCGGCATTTAAAGACGCTGTACTTAGTAAACTAAGTCACAGCGCTTACAATAATTATTATTATCCCTGGTCATTGGGCACAATTAAATCATTCCTGAAACTTTCTCACTCCCTGGGGAGTATACAACCTCGGCTGCCTGTTAGGTGCTCAGGGGTTAATCAAACACATTGCCATCTGAGCCCTCGCAGGTTCCCATTTATACACCTTGGTGAAGAGGAGCAACTTATGGTAAAGTGTCTTGCTCAAGGACACAAGCGTCACGGCCGGCCTGGCTTCGAATCCACATTCTGGTGACTCAGCCACCAGAACCTGAGTCTGGTGCGCTAGACCACTCGGCCATGACACCCCACTTCGTGGAAGAAATGTGTAATCAAGGCTCCCTTGAAAAATCTAATGATTATTGTTTCATGTCATTTCAAAAATCACACTCTTGTTTTTTGTTGCATTATTGTTGTTTATTAATATTATTATTATTATTAAATTGGTTATTTGGAGTGCAATGGTTAAATTTCTAAATTTCTATATAATGTATCTGGCATCTCCCATTAAAACCTTTGGCTATAATTGGTTTCAGGGGGGCTTGTGTCTTCTGTCTTGCCTGAAGCCTGCAGGTAGTGCACAGGTTCACAAACTTTTGAACAGCACTTCGTGGAAGACAAGAGTAGTCTTTTGTAACCTGAAAGAAAAAAACATATTATTTTAAGCAACTCATCAAGCCTGTAAATCATTTTCTAGCCGTCTAAGTTCCAGGACGAGTACTCCTCGGATTATTGCTCTATTTCCAGATCAAATTATAGAATCTTGTTATATGTACTAGTAAACAAAAACCATATTTAATACAGATTATTGTGATGGCAACTTAGTATAATGACACTAAAAGTACAGGTTATAATGTAAGCTAAGATGAGTGCACGGATGCTGGTCAAAATAAGACTGGACTGCCAAACAAAGGTCTCCAGTAACACTGTGTATAGACCTTCATGCCAACATTAATGAAACTCAGCAGGCACAATTCATATAAAGTGAGACTTCAGTATTGTAATTATGAGGTATGGAGCAATTATTTTAACATAATCAAATTGTAAAGATAATAAAAAACTACATGTAAGTGACTAACCTGAACAGTTTCATACACGTACACATGTTTGCAAGTTACCAGTTTGCACAATTACCCATGACATCTGTTAATACATGCAATAGACCATGTAAAAAGATACAGAAAAAAATGATTGTACCTGATTTAGTAGATTTTTATATCCACCATGCTTCAGTGTGCTCCTTCAGCAAAATGCTGTAAAAATCTTCAACATATGCCACACATCACGTACGTTGGAGTCCCATTGGGCGCGCGTAATCAGTAGTCTGTATAGCCGAGGCGGGAATTCGACTTTCCCATTGCAAAATCACGGTCGCGCGCATAGCAACAAGGACGCCCTCTATAGGCCATCAAACTTTTGGGCTTCGATTGTGGCGCCAAAATTGAAATCAAGAATTTATAAAGTTACGATCGGTCTTTGGTATGTACCCAATTTACTAAATGTGGTAATTTTCAGCCGAAAGTAAATTCCAGTAAAGAGATTTTTTGAAGCTAAGTGGTTGCTAAGGGGTCGTACCAAAACTGAATTTTGAATGGGAATTTAGTGTTTTTTAAGTCATTATAACTATTTTTGTGGAGTTTTGACAAAGCTGTGTAATACTTGAAAATAAAGATCATTGTCTATTTTACAAATAAGCATTTGGTTTCCTGCTGGTATTTTTTGTTGTTTTAGCTCTGAATGATTTCAGTGACCTCGAAATGGAGCATCACCTCAGCGTTTTGCAAGCACTATGCAGGGTGTGTGGAAATAGACACACTACCTGTGCCGAGAAACAAAAGAAGAAGTCAGGAATCCAAATAGTTCCACACATAAGAACTAAACTAGAGAGAACCTTCTGTCTTAATTTGCAAGATGACAACCCACAGCAATATCCCAACCATGTCTGCCTGACTTGCTATTCAAAGACAAAACCCAACTTACAAGCAGACTACTCCCTCGGTTCACATCCTCCCTGGCCCGAACATGAAAATGCGTGTGTCATATGTGAAAGATATTCTGATCAGTGCAAGGGAGGCAGGCCCCCCAAAAAGAAGAGAGGAAGACCCCCAGTCCCATCAACAACTATTGTTGAAGAGAAGTTCCGCTCAATTGCCCAAGAAGTTATTGATCGACCACTCACGGCTCCCATTACCGAGGACATGGAAAGAGTGGCAGCCCACGTCTTGAAGTCAAAACTTCACCAATCTTGGGGTATTGTTACTGAGCTTTCAACGGGAACACAGGTACATAACCATCATGTCAACACACAAATAGTTTAAGACTAATCTTCTTCTTTTTTCAATTCAAACTCACATTTATTTCCAAACCAAATGAAAAATAAAAGCAGAGGTTACACTTTGTTAAGGAAATGTAATTATCAAAAAGATAAGTGCTTTAAAAGGTACGTAGTGAAATATTTTTGTTTATTAACCAAATCACATCATATCAAGCTTAATCATTGAGGGGGTCAGCATATAATTCTTTAAAACTAAATAGAAAAACATTCAATGGATGCAGAACAGGTATAAAATGCAAAGTGTGTGTGTGTGTGTGGGGGGGGGGGCACATAAAATGGAAAAACCTACAGCTGATTTATATTATATTAAGTGCTAATAGTATGTGTTTTCTCTAAATAACTAAATATCACTAAACCACAAGGGGAAATGACTGGGTAAATTTTAAGATACATTTTAGGTAAACAAAGACAAATTGACTAGAGCGGGATGTCGCAGATTCAAGTCCTGCTCTAGTCAGTTTTTCTCTGTTCACCTAAATTGTACTCTAAATAAATACTGAAACTAATTAAAAATTGACAATTCAATAAATTTTACAATAACAGCCACTGCAGACTCTTTGTGTGCCTCGCACAAGGGTTCAATGTGAGGAGGCATCAACTTCGACCAGACGGCGGCGCTCTCTCATTCTCAACAAGGCGAAAGAGGTTATTGGTGCACCTGACCCCACTCCTTGTCCTCATCCTCAGGCCGTGAACTCGTTGGCAATGAAGGCACAAATGGGGCTGTCTTGGACCAAGAACATGAAATTAAAACGGTGGGTTAAAACTCTTTGACACAATAGTACAGTGACAATAATTTCATATCAGTTTTATTTAAAATACTTTTTGTAAATATTATGCCTTAATTTTTTAGATGGCTCAATCATCAAGGGGTAGCAACAGAAAGCGAGTACAAGATGCGAAAACAAGAGGACACAATTGTACAAAGTAATATGCTGGCTGAATACATCCCAATGATGTGTAATGATGAAGCTACTAGTGAGAAGGTTCTCAGAAAAGTACCCTGTGTTCAAGTAAAGTCACTGAAAGAAAAAGTCTTCCAGCAACTTGATGAGTATGAGAGGTGAGTACATTGATCATTGGCAATTACAGTGAAATACTTTTGCTAAAATATAGCTCTCCACATTTGTCGACAACAAAGCAATTGATGCCATCCCCTTCAATATTGTACAGTGTGCTTTTCACTCTGCGGATAGATTTTAAAAACTATGATGTAAATTGGATTATTTTTTCTAAATTAACAGAGCTGAAGAGTTGACCTGGCACCAAGGCCTCATACCGGAGAATGAAATCTGGGTCAAACTGGGGGGCGATAAGGGGGGAAAAACATTCAAACAAATGTTTCAGATAGCCAATGTAACCGAGTTCTGGTGTATGAGCACTATATCTGCCATATCTAATGTCCGTGTCAGAACTAAGCGATTCGGGTGAACTAATTGGACTGAATTCACTTTTCATTGGGCTGTGCCATTCCTGAAATGGTGAATATTGTGGGGATGTCGGATTGGGTTCAACAGCAACTAGCTGATCTGTAGTTTCATCATATTCAAATGGATTTGCTTGTAAAACCGCTTCATCGTTTAAGATGGCGGACCACACACGAGGATTCAAATATTGTGTGGTTTGTGCTAAGAAAGCACATCTGCGCAGATTCCTGTATTGATACGACCGGTTTTCGATCGCTTCCTGTTCTGAGCATGCAAACCGCCATACAGGTTTATTAGCAGTTATGATTACGGGTGTTCTGCGCAGATGTGCCTCGCATTGATGCTTCACAGCGACTGGGGTAGGTTGGCCTTCCATTATAATCTTTGTTTTTTCTATGACGCACGAGTCAATGTATGGCTCGTTCATGATTATGATACGTCGATCAACACAATCTTGCCACATGAAACTATAGCCGCTAGTTCCTTGGGAAATTTCCCCTACATTGCCGCACAAGTGTTGGATAGAATTAACCAACCACGTCTTGCCGGCGTTCGACTCGCCTTCGAAAATAAGAGTGTTTACTTTCGGCTGCGTTTTGTCTACGATTATTTGCATATGGCAGGCCAAACTAACGGGATCTATGCCTTGGAATATACACCATCTGGTGTATATGTCCACAGACTCTTCGAGTGGTAGGAATTGTCTACGTTCTGACTCGGTCATTGTTAGATAATGGTTAGTCCAATCGTCTGTTAACTCACCGAGTGTGCGGTCCAGATTACTCATCGTGACTTTGGTCTTCACCTTGGAGTACAGCTGGTTGAAATTAGCTTTATAATAAATTCGGTCGAAGCGTGCCTGGATCTCGTCGGTATCATATTTGAATACTTTATCTACTAATAAGTTCGCAGATAGTCCCGAATACTTTCTCATTAACTCCGTTAGGAATTCCGTGTCGTGCTTTATCCCTGTCGGAACACCATCCAAGTCTACCCCTCCTCTCTGCTTGATCTTCTTATCGCACATTTCCCTGATGTCTTGGTCTGACGCATCGCGATATAGTGAGAATATCGGATGATGTGCCTGTGGATCGTTAGGTAGATTGCAATGTTTCAGGATACGTCCTGGTAGTCGCATGTACGTCGCCATTGCTTTCGGAGCTTTGATGACTATCGATTTCACATTGAGAGCACTGGAACTCATCATCGATTTAAACTTCTTAACTCTCTGTGTGTTATTCCAGTCTACATCTGATACCCATATACTATGGTAGTGCTGACCACTGATATTGCACGTCGGGCCATCTTTTGTAGTCGCCGGGTTATGTTCGATGAGAATCCATTGATCTTTCGGAAAGCACGAGTGCATTCCGGCATACACGATGTCGAACATTGTATCTGCATTTGGATTTATCCGGTGGATGATCACACTGTGTACGGCATTGAGAGGTTGTGACTGGTGATGATGATACACACCGATCCGATTAGTATTCGGCGTATTTATTAAGCGATAAATGCGTGCAGCATTTACCTTTGTAGGTGTATTTATCATTGCCTGTGCCATTGTGATTTCTGGACGAAGTGACGATTCTACGGTAGAATTCGCCTTTTTATAGAAGATTTTGTTATTACGCTGTATTCATAACGCAATACGCTGTATTGGTAACGCGCTACGCTTTACGCGGTGTCCTATTTAAGTGAACGCGGTCGCCCTCTATCGTCATTACGAGATGGCACTACACAGGAGACACTTCCTACGTGCTACATTGCGGTGTTTACGTACGTGGTTACATATCGTAACTAGACATTTAAGACATCGTATGAGAAAAGTACCTAAAAAACGAAAACACGTACGATTTAGTATCGATTAAATATGCCACCGTTATATCCTTCGAAACGTGATGGTCAAGGCGGAGGACCGGAAAGAGATATTCCATCACTTAATTGGAATCCATATAAAATGTCTACTAGAGTTCAGTATGCGACTGCAGAATTAGTATGTGATGCACCATGTTTAGTAACTGTTGCATATCATCAAGTACTATCTCCAGATGAAGATTTCCACCGTCGAATGAATTGGGTTCGGATTCTCACCGAATCGTGGATAAATAGTCATTATCAAGGCGAAAATACACAAGGTTTCGATTGGAGAGATCCGAGAGGAGAAGGACATTATACCATCAGTGAGCTACCATTATTAGATAGTCCATCGGAATGTGATAAACCATTTATTCCATTTCCGGTTCATCTTTGGGGATATAATTATTGTGGTCCCGGTACACGTGACTTTAATAGATTTCCCGTAGATGCCATCGATGCAATATGTCAAACGCACGATAAGATGTATGCTGATCCATCCATCAGTACAGAATTAGCAGACAAAACAATGATTTTTAATTTATATAAAATTCGAGGAATGACTGGATTCTTCCTTAAAAGTCTTTTTCAAACAAAAGTTTGGTTCGATACACAATTCCCCGGATTATCAGATTACATGTTTAGACCTAATATGGGATCATATCAACATTTCGCACAACGTGATTTATTACAAGTTAAAAATGAAAAACACAGTGCATATCAAACGGCAAACCACGATAATCCTGCTTCGGTAGAGAAAATAGCTTGGCATGCAGACGGTGTTTATTATGCACCGGATTCTTTATCTACAGGGTGTACATCATATACAAAATCTGAGTTTCAGTTCTTTTTATATAAAAACACACACAACTTTTTAAAACTCTTAACAAGTTTCGTTAAAATATGTCAACAATTTTAGGAGCAACAAAAGTATAAAAATATAAAATATATTATAAATACCCTAAGAACATGATTACAAAAATATAACATGTTTTATGCGAAAGAGGTGGACAACTTACCAAGATGTTCATCGGTTCTTTGCTCTATAAATGCTAAAGCTCATTTCAGTTTAAAGGAATACTTACTTTATTAATTAGGCTCTTTGGTATCATATAGCAAAATAGACAATAATTTGCTTATCAATCACAATATACAATAATTATCAGTCATTAAACCCTGATTTGGACTTTAAGAATACAACCAGTTCGATCCAGGGTATAAATATAAAAGGTTAACGCTTCCTTAAATATATATAAAACTATAAACAAGAAGACTCTACTCGTCCATCTTTGGCCCACCGGCAGTTCCTCCCGGTTCACGAATATGTCCTGGAAGTATGTACGCTGTCTGGTCTCACGGTGAATCATTACATTGTCCACGTAGGTATAAGTCTGGATGTTCTCCACAGTCGTGGCCAGTTTTGGTACTCTTGGTCTCCTTAGTTGTATACGTGGGAAAGCCCTTGGCTCAGAAGATGTCTGTGTGGTTGCAATTGATGAAGTTTCCGGTTCCACGGATATCTTCAACGGTGGAGATGTGGTCGTGACCGGGCAGGAGATTTGACAGGTTCCTCCTCGTCTGTCATAATTTCCAATGGTGGCATTGACGATGCGATACTAATGGCATCATCATCGACCTCTGGTGGTGCGACCGTGGACACTGCATGTTGGGGCGAGGCATGGAGGGGTGAGAAGGGGGTTGCATACTGCAGAGATGCCTTAATCATAGGAAAACTTTCTCGGCATCCTGACTTTTACACTTGCTCTTGACATCCATCAAACTGGTTACCCGCCTCATATTAATTATCTTAACTGTGAACTGTGAGCACTTTTCCCCTTGAGTGCTCGATTCTAATTGGCTCCTGCTTCATTTCCGCCGACACGTTGTCTGCATGCTTGAATTTATAATGTCTCCGGACATTATCCCTGTGCTTGTCAAAGTACACTGTCGACAATATAGGAACGTTGGTTGACCATGCCTCAATCTGTTGTGCCGTATTAACCCTCTCAACTGGCTGAACGACTGTCCGCAGTGTGTACATTCCAGCTCCCTGGTACCTCCTGCCGATTCCATATTACTCAATATAATATTTTGTTGTAATGGCGCAACTCGCCTCTTGGGGGAGGGGGGGGGGGGGGTTCTCTTTGCACACTGGCTACATCGGTGAAGACAGGTCCTCACATCGGCCGACATGCCAGACCAAAAATACCTCCGCTTTAAACAGGCCAGTGTCTTCCTAACACCAAGATGACCTCCGAGCTTGCCACCATGCAATTCCTTGATGAACTCATTCTCTCGCAAAATCTCCCCGCCCACCACATGTCACGTAGCCACTATGGGTGGCACCCTCCATGACAATGTAGGATGTGAACATGTCTATTTGACTGGACACAATAATTAAAAGATCTCTATCACACTTCTTCAATGACTTATATACAAATTTAATTCTTATTTTACTTAACCTTCACAAACTCCCAAATTCTATACAGTAACAAATTCCCAAATTCTATAAAAATGCTAATAGCGGAATATACAATTCCCAAATGCTAGAAAATACTATTGGCGGAATACACAATTCCCAAAATGTTATAAAAATACTACTGGCGGAATACACAATTCCCAAATTCTAGAAAATACCACTGGCAGAATACACAATTCATAAATGTTAGGAAATATTACTGGCGGAATACACAATTCCCAAATTCTAGAAAATACTACTGGCGGAATACACAATTCCCAAATTCTAGAAAATACTACTGGCGGAATACACAATTCCCAAATTCTAGAAAATACTACTGGCGAAATACACAATTCATAAATGTTAGGAAATATTACTGGCGGAACACACAATTCCCAAATTCTAGAAAATACCACTGGCTGAATACACAATTCATAAATGTTAGGAAATATTACTGGCGGAATACACAATTCCCAAATTCTAGAAAATATTACTGGCGGAATACACAATTCCCAAATTCTAGAAAATACTACTGGCGAAATACACAATTCCCAAATTCTAGAAAATATTACTGGCGGAATACACAATTCCCAAATTCTAGAAAATACTACTGGCGAAATACACAATTCACAAATTCTGATGGCCGGTGCAAAGTTCCATATAGCTTGTAGCAAAACTCCACAAAATGTTCTATTCTGGAATCACGTTTACGATGAGTTCTAATAATAGTTCTGCCGTGTAGATGATCACACCAATACCAGAAATAGATGAAGTCTTTTACACAAAATAAAGTATCTGCGATGTGCAGTAAGTCCTCCGCCAATGTCGTTGACCTCGGTGCTTCAAAAGACCCACAGAAATTGTATCATGAAGGAGAACTGTGTCCCCACCTAGCACCACACGTAGATCATGCCCAGGATGGACGCCATCTAAAATAATATTAAGAATAACCAAACTCTTTTCACTGCAGGGGTTTACAATAACTAGGTTCTGAGTAGACTCAGAACAAAGTGTTAATACTGTTCTCTAAATTTCATCATGAATTTCTAATTCAATACAAATATTCCCATTACTCTGCAATTATTTTGTTACTAAATATCTGATAAATTCTACCAAGATTTACCACTAAAATACCCAGTAAATAAATCAGTAATTATAACTTACGGTCAGGAAATTTTAAGTGTAGCATATACACACGTACATGTGTATATAAATGAGCATTCAAAGGGCTGTCTGATTGCATACGATGTCGCCTGCTTGAAAGTTCTATAACAAGTGTCCTCCTGTTGTCAATGCTACTGCCCAGAACCTGGTCCCACCCCAAAGGAATCTGCTAGGAATTTCTTTACATGTGCTCCCAACCATGGCAAAACAAAATGCGCACACACCCACACACACAATTGGAACAACAGCAGCACTTCACACACACTTAGTACTGACCTATTGATTACTGCCCTCATGGGCCAACACCTTGATTCTATTCTTATTAACTACTAATTTATTCGAACTTACTTTAGGCCAATCAAAATAAAGGTAAGTAAAATAAACACACTGTAAGGCCTGGTTAGAAAACTATTATCTTTACTGAAACTTTTATTACTTATTTACATAACTAAAGGTCACTTGTGACACCACAGTTATGGCAATTCATATTTGCCTTCGTTCTCTTTCACGGGGGTGGGGAACCACCAATCGCTCCGGGTACCATGCCTGCTTTGCCTGTTGCTGTGGTAACAACACGTCCAGCATCTTCTCCAATTGTTGAGCCAAATCGCTCACACACTTCGAATGCTGACTTCGGTCTGCTCAACCGACTGAAATCTATCCTCCACGTCTTTGTCTATTCCCCGAGCAAACTTGAACGACCTGTCCATTGTTCGTTGCGCCTCCACCTTTGTGAAAATTTTCTGTCTCAAGAGCAGCCCGTAGCGCCTCCGACAAATCTTTAGGTTTCTGCCGTCGATGACGTAATTCAATAAGAAAATTCTCTGCCTGATGGCCCAGGCCAAACCTTCTTTTCAACAACCCAACCATGTCATCATACGTCTTTGTATGCCCGTGATGAGCACCAAGTATACGGACAGCATCTCCCTGAAGACTTGCAGCCGCATTGGCTGACTGTGCATCATCCCATCGGTTTACCACCCTCAAAGTGCCCGTAATATTCATTCCACGGAACTTTACCATTATACCTATCAGGTACAATATTTGGACGGCGGAGAACCTGCGAAACTTGCTGAATCACCCCCATCCTTCCCAATACCTCTTGCTTCTTTCTTCAGCTGACAAGGCCCCGCCTTGTCTGCTCCAGAGTCATCGACCTTTACGCTATCAGCCATACCAGGTGGGCGTGTAGCAAAGCTCATTATCTCGCTATAGGCCCCCTATAGCTTCTTTGCATCAGTTGTACTTACTGCGTCAACAAATGGATTCTTATTCACACTCTTATCCACAGCAAAGACAGCTGGGCTAGACATCTTACCCATAATTGGAGTTGTCCAATCAAACATACTAAACTCACCACCACCTTCCTTAGGATGGGATCCTGACGTCTTGACTTCACTCGCTAGTGGGTCCTCCAAAGTGAGGTACCCAGACGTCACCTCAATTTCCGTCAAACCCCGACCAGGAAGCTTGAATTCAACATCTTAGTCCACTGACACGTGCTTGATACATGACCCTTGCACATCACTACGGGGCTTACTGATTGGGCTCGCCCCAGTCGACTTCATCTCCTTCAAGGCTGTCTCTAATCTCGAAATTCGCTCCATATACTGAACTGCAAAAGCTGAACCTCCATCCGAGACCTATGCAGGTCCTCCAATGACGTAACCACACTCATAGCAACACGGACAACCAGAAACCAACAATAATTAATGACCACAATTAAAATCACGTAGAAACTGACTGGTACAATTTCAATCAATTAAGGAGTAAACAAAGAAAAGTTTACTAGTCAAGTAAAAAGTCGCATCAGCGTGTGTGATCCCCTTACTGCCGCTTCCCAGGTTGTATCGTAACTTCTGAATGGCACTCCCAACGAAGATGATGCTGTCAAATGTGCTCTCACCGTGTCAGGATATGACGACACTAATCAGTGTTACAATGCATACTCCACTGCTTTACGTGTTGGATTTGGTCTGGCTATGGTCGTAAAGAATGCCTATATCAGTGAGCAAAATCGTGCAGGATCGCCTAAGTTGATGATTTCATTCACATTATGAAAATTTACTGGAAGACACTTGTTTCTTCTGCTGCATATCGGCAGAGGCAAGAAAGGGCCAGGAAACAACCAAAATTCTCCCTTTGACTGAAGATTGTGTGAAATTCATGTAGTTTCTAAACAAAAATTAAGGAAGCTTCAAGGTGAATTAAAGAAAATGCTAGAAATGAAGACATTGACAAAACAGGAAGACCGCCAACGCAGGGCTAGGTAGCTCAGTTGGTCGAGCACCGGTACGGTTATCCAGAGGTCGTAGGTTCAAATCCAGCTGTAGTATTTTTTCTTTGTTCACACCTTAATTGAATTAAAATCATGGGGGTCATTATAATTGTCTATTGCATGAAATTTGTCCTTGTACAATAGTAAATGGATAAATATATGTTTGTTCTTCATCAGAATGTCGCCAATGTTACACACCATGTAAGCATTCCGAAACAGCAACGTTCAGATGAGGAAATGCTAAGTGATGAGAGGGACAAAGTAGTTATGATGAAGCCAGTGAATACCAGCCATCAGAAAGTGAGAGTAGTTCAGACAGCAGTGACACATAAGAAGAGAGATTTGATACTGATAGAAGCACGGGTGATATTACTGGAGATACTCATGACAACACAAAAGGTAAACACAAATATTATAACTCTTCCGTGCAGTATTGTTATGGGTATTTCCATTGCAAGACACTGTGGATACACAAACGTGCCTGTGCCAGCCAACCCACTACAAAACATATAAGACAAGGAAGATTAATAATTCCAACAGCTCTCGTCAACTCGAAGCTGTTCTGCAAGACATGAAGAGGGACAAAGTGTCTCTCATTGCAGGAATTGACATATAAATTGTTAAAGTTGGGTTCAGTGCAATTAACAAAGGCAGTCCAAGAAGAAGTGGGGATAAAGTCGAGAGAATAAATTAGAACACTTACAAAGGTTCTCAATGTTGCTAGAGGTATAGACAGCAGGATAAAACATGCTAGAGATTTAGTTGACCCGGCACCATTCGATAGTGCTGTCAAACGGCTCTAACCGTATCAGGATATGACGACACTAATCAGTGTTACAACGCATACTCCACTGCTTTACGTGTTGGATTTGGACTCTTGGATCTGGCTATGGTCGTAAAGAATGCCTATATCCCGGATAGATGTACAAAAGCTCCTACGTTGACACCGCAGTGAACGCATCCACTGGTAGTATTGTCCCCCGTTTATCTACTTGACTGACTCCGCCGGTTATAGTGTAAACACCCCCATGTGATGCTGAGTCATACGGAGGAGTTGCTGCTCAACCTTACGTAACCTGATAATTACAGTGAGCTTAACTTCCAGCAACTGATCGTGAAAGCTGAAAAACTGCCTTTTATACAGCAGCGACACTATTTTCATTGGCCCAAAGTCGGCGGCGCAGCATCCAAAACTCGCGCGCTTGCAATGCAGACGATTATCACAAATAAAAGTTAAATATGCAGTTCATTACTTTAAACAATTATTCTTGAAGGAATACTTATTTAAGAATAATATAATTTAAAAATTCATGTTTAAATATGTTATTGGTGATACTGGGATAAAAAAAGTAATAAATTGACGTATAATGGTCAGAGTACACGTGATATCTAAATATGAATATTTATGAGCAGCAGTCAAGTAAGTGGCCGCGGCAAATGTACGTTCGACTGTACATATCTACTGCAAGATTTTACTTAGAAAACAAATGATTTAGAACCCTAAACAGCTTCTTTTTGAAGGTAACACTCTGAATTTGAATACTTAGAAAGATTAATTTAAAGAGACAAAGCGACGTGAACACCGTCTCACGTTACACAGCCCCTCCCGAGACTCACGCTGTCCCTAGCGTAATTTTAAAATAACCCAGCTTTGTCTCACTAACAATGAACACAATTATACATAATAAGTTATTATCTTTTAAAATGAAAACAAAAATTTGTTTAACTTATTTACACATATAAATTGTTAAACTAATCTTCATTGGCCAAGATGTATTCACAGATTGTCACCTCTTTCTTTGTTTTCCTGTCGTCCATATATTCATATGTAGTGTTCTTTCTACAACCCTCTTTAATTTATGTGTCTTCATCAATGTTATAAAATTAGTTGATAGTTCCTTTGATGCGGGGGTCATAGTGTTCGAATTCGATTTGGATGATGAGATAAGGTCACCTGAACAAGAGTCGCTAGTGTCTGAACTATCGCTGGAGTCCGAATTGGTGGGAGAGTTGCCAGATGACTGGACAAACAGATTTTTTCCTTTCCGATGTGTTTTGTTGGCTGGTGATTTTGGTCTGGGGCGGTATCAATATAGTCTGTAAGAAAGTCTTCCATACTGCCATCCCATAATGTAATACTAGCGTCGAACGCGGCCTGCTCTTCTTCCTGCTCCTGCTGTTGTTTCTCATCCTCCTGTCGCCTCTGTTTCTCTTCATCATCTTAGTATTTTCATTGTGAATTCTGAAACGGTGAAAGACACATAAATCTTTGTCTTAGTAATTACATCAATTTAAGTATAACGCAAGGGTTTATGGCGCTCTCGTGCTGGATTCCGTCTCATCACTGTTTGTGTCTGGTGAGCAACGTCATCTTTCTTTTCTTTAACCGAACCGCGTCATTCGATGTTTCCTGGTAACCAGCTGTTCTTTACTTGACCCTCATACAGCTTCAGCCGGTCCACGTGTACTACTTGTAGCTTCCCATGCGGTCTCTCCTGTATCCTGAAAATAACATTAAATAAACCATTAATAACTAAAAAGGGCCCATCCCAAAGGTGACAGAGTTTCTTTGTCAGACCCCGTTTACGCATGGGATTATGTAACCATGCAAATGGACCTTTTTTATTCCACTGTAACAAGCCCTACGATCGTAGTTTTTTTTCTGCCCTACAGCTGCAGATTTGAGATTGTTTCTCGCTACGTCATGTGCTAACTGCATCCTCATTCTAAGTTGCTCAGCATAGTCGCTTTCTTATGTATGAGTTGGTCATTGGACCGTTTCTTCCGGTTGGCGTACCCCGGTCCGTCGAGTTCGCCCCGTCACGTTTCCCTGGTTTCCATTACCATGAGGACAGTCACGTGCGACGATTGTCTTCCTCATCTCTTCATTTGATTTGGGTCGGCTCATTTGGCTTGACGTTTGATCTTGCTGGTTGTTCCGGACATCGGACTTTAATTGATCCACCACCTTCATCAAATTTGTCAGTGTCATTTGCAACTCAGCAATTTTTTTTGGCATTGGGTTGTTCAGTTGATCATTCATCTCACTTCCGGTGAGGGAACAGCTCAACGTATTCATCCTCCCTCTTTCTCTATTCTTCTCTACTTTAAGGAATGACTCTGTGTCCAGTGCAGCTCTTACAGGTTCATCCAACGTCTGTGGGTGAGCCCGAAATATGCCTCCTCTGATTTCAGGGTCATCAATTGAATCTGCAAAGTGTCCTTTTGCAAGCCTCTCTCGCACTTCCCACGGTAGCTCGGGATATGCTAGCGCCGATAACTCTCTGATTGACTCCTGCAAAGTTTTACTTACTCCACTTCGGCGAATACGTAACTCAAACAACAAAAATTCGGCTTGTTCACCTGGGCCGAACCTTTTGTTGAGTTGTGATGCAAGTTCATCATAAGTCGGTTGCTCTGATAATGGGAAATTACCAAGCACTTTTACCGCAGGTCCTTGTAAACGGGTAGCAAGTTGATATGCAGCCTCTTGCTTTGACCACCGCACGCCTCGAAATATAATGATAATCTTTACATGGTATGCGCCCGTCGAATTTGTCTGGAGTCACTTATCTATGGCTGACTGAGAATGAATCTCCGTGGAGTTCATTACGTTGTTCATCACCACCCCCTTGTACATGACCTCTTCTCAAACGTGCATCAAACATTTATTGCCTTAATTAAAAACCAATGTCTTATCTGCGTTTTATTTTTTCATTGCCCCTAATTTTATTATTGAACATTACCTTCAAGGAGGACTGGCAAGTATTAAGTCAGGTCACAAAGTAGAACAGTTTATGAGACAGTTATTTTATTTATTATTATTGTTTTTAATTAAGAAGTGTGATAAATATTCCTCACTACAAGGAATTTGGTTTAGTGATTAAAAAAATGTTTCTTTTTTCATGTTTTTTGTTCTTATGGATTTCACTTAGCAAAGATTAAATTGTCTCTGTGTACTATATAAATTACCATGATTACATGAGATAATCTTCAGGATTGTGACATACGTCACAGGGACAGACAATTTATCATAAATGTAAACTAAAAAGATAAACCCAAATTGTATTCCTTCATGCTACAGACCCAAACAGATAACCAGCCAAAACTAAGATATTCATCTGATTATTTAAGAAATGGGAGACTTTTGACCGTTCCTTTTTTATTGTTGTACGCATGCTCAGAACTATACGCGCAATTTGGAGCATATTGGGCATTTGTGTTTGCTGTCGCTAGTGTCTCAAACGTCTCCCGTATTGCTTTGTTCAGAATGGAACGCAGGAATGGTGTCATGTCATTTCCGATCCTGCTTAAAATTAATTTTTTTCACCATTTGATTTCCTGTAATAGTTAACGGTTAATGTTCTTGTGATAAACATGACACATATGGTTTCATAGATGCTCCCTGGTCTATGCCAGTAAGGAAACCTTCCAAATTGTTTCTCTTCCACATGCATGTTGGTAATTTTACAGAGTAGGTTATTGCTTACTAAGTGCAGTGTGACTTAATGATGTTTGTGTATGTGCTGGAGGGGTTAAGCTTGTGGGGAGGTACAAAGTAACTGCTCTAAACAAATTATACTGCCTACTCTCTTAATTCCAAAGATTGAAATTTCGATCTATTAGATTGAATTCTCACTCTTTCACAGATTGCCGTGAGGGAACAATCTTTCCGGATTGAACCTCAATCTTTTTTTAGAGCGAGAATTTTCAATCCATAAACGCGTTGAATTTCAAATATTTAGAATTTTCAAGTTCAGGCATTTTCCTTACAAAAATAAAGATGGTAATTAGTATTGCCACTGATGTCACAGCAAACAAAGATTTAGATTTTTCAAGTTGAGGCATTTTCATAACAAAAATTAAGATGGTGGACAGCATCGTTACTTATGTAAATAGTATTGCCACTCAAGTTACAGCAGTCAAAGATTTAGATTTGTCAAGTTCAGGCATTTTCCTAACAAAAATTAAGATGGTGGATAGCATCGTTACTGATGTAAATAGTATCAGCAGACAAATATTTAGAATTTTCAAGTTCAGGCATTTTCCTTACAAAAATTAAGATGGTGGACAGCATCGTTACTGATGTAATTAGTATTGCCACTGATGTCACAGCAGACAAAGATTTAGATTTTTCAAGTTCAGGCATTTTCCTTACAAAAATTAAGATGGTGGACAGCATCGTTACTGATGTAATTAGTATCGCCACTGAAGTCACAGCAGTCAAAGATTTAGATTTTTCAAGTTCAGGCATTTTCATAACAAAAATTAAGATGGTGGACAGCATTGTTACTGATGTAATTAGTATCGCCACTCAAGTCACAGCAGACAAAGATTTAGATTTTTCAAGTTCAGGCATTTTCCTTACAAAAATTAAGATGGTGGACAGCATCGTTACTGATGTAATTAGTATCGCCACTGAAGTCACAGCAGTCAAATATTTAGATTTTTCAAGTTCAGGCATTTTCCTTACAAAAATTAAGATGGTGGACAGCATCGTTACTGATGTAATTAGTATTGCCACTGATGTCACAGCAGACAAAGATTTAGATTTTTCAAGTTCAGGCATTTTCATAACAAAAATTAAGATGGTGGACAGCATCGTTACTGATGTAATTAGTATCGCCACTCAAGTCACAGCAGTCAAAGATTTAGATTTTTCAAGTTCTGGCATTTTCCTTACAAAAATTAAGATGGTGGACAGCATCGTTACTGATGTAATTAGTATCACCACTGAAGTCACAGCAGTCAAAGATTTAGATTTTTCAAGTTCAGGCATTTTCCTTACATAAATTAAGATGGTGGACAGCATCGTTACTGATGTCACAGCAGACAAAGATTTAGATTTTTCAAGTTTAGGCATTTTCATAACAAAAATTAAGATGGTGGACAGCATCGTTGACTCCTTGGCACTATGTGTGGTCATGTTCCACTGGGTTAAAAAACAAATATTGATTTAATATTCCATCTCTAATTTATTTTCAACAAACATTATGTGGGTGTCATTAATAGTTGTTTATAAACAGAAAATTAATTAAGTATAAAAACTTCTTATTTGTTTGTTTCCAGATAAATTATTGCTACCATTCAACATTTATGTGCAGAACAAGAAAACAGATTTAGTAAATTTAACTGAAATTAAGAAATGCATTGAATTGAATTGAATTTATTTACCAGACTCACTAAGCATACAGACTAATGCAGTTTTCACTCTTAAATGTTTAAGCAGTTATAAATGATTTCAAGCCATTATTCTCATAGTTTTGTACATGCTGCAACAGCACTGCATAATTAAATGAACACAAAAATTAATTGCCTTATCTGATGACTAGTGTAGGAAATGTCCATTTCATGAAAGTACATAAAAGAATGAAATTCAATGAATTTAAAATTACATGTAAGGTTATATCTTTGGTAGTCAGCTTGTGATAAAATTGCCAAATTATTTTATTTTTCAAACAAAAAAATCTTCTTGATGCAATCATTTTTGTGACAATCGGGAATTATTTTATCAAATAATACAAAGATCCCATCTGACAACTTTTTTTGTAAAGTATGCATTGATGCAAAAACAAAAAACCCAACATTTTATAAAAATTTTGGTGACTAATTTCTTAACAGGAATACTTATGATAATGTTATGTTTAAAAAACAATAATATTGAAATGACCATTGACCATGTATATAAAAAAAAATCAATCTTAAATTTTTTTTTTATAGGCCTCCATGAATAGCCTGTATGGATAGGGTTGACGTGTCTGCTTTTTTTCCCCCACCTTTGATGCGCTTGTTAGATGTGCCTGATGGTGAGGTACATGTATGAGTTTGTTTCCATTTCAACTTTCTTCTTGAAGATTCCACAGGTTACGAGGATTTGGTACATCAAGCATTGTAGGTATGGCATTCCACTTTAGACGCTTCTTGTCTTTATTGATGAACTGACTTTCCTCGAAGTGGTTTGAGCAGAGTCTGCAGTTATTGGAGAGGTAGGCCTACCATGGTGTTCTTCCGATCAAATCTTTCCTCCGCGTATTTTGAACCCACTGCTGGCTTCTATTGTATAATCAAATATTAGAACAAAATCTTGTTATTGTAATAACCCTAGAATGACAGGTTGAATAATTTATCCTACACTAATTTAAGTTTTAAAACACTAGTATCACCAGTCACACTCGAGGCTATTTTGCTGGACCTGCCCTAGGCTAGGGGAGGCTCCACATGCACTTCAGCTAGTACTCTGGTCATCAAAGCTCCATGCAGTTTTGAAAATACATTACATCTGCCATACAAACTGGAAAAATGTTGTTTGTTGAGAATTGGACATTTTTGAATAAATACCTGTTGATATTGGCACAAAACTGGCCTACACAGTTAACCAATGTTAGCAAAAAACTAAAAAGTTAGTTTCACCCATAAGAAGACATTCAGTAAATAAGACTACAGTACAGATATGAATGATACATTCATTGATAGGCCTATAATATGACAAGTATGAATGATGTGAGAATATGCCCAACTATTAAACTAACTAACACTAGTATAGTAACAGTGACTAAGTGAGTTACCCTAAAACTAAGTTAGCCCTTGTTTTACATTACAGTAAGTTTTAAAACGGGCCAACACCACACTCTTAAAAATACGTGGTTAAAAAGTAACCACGATGTGGTTATTTTTAACCACGTTCCTGTCGTCAACTATGCACCGACCCCAATGTTGTCAAAAATGACCACGGACAAGTGGTCAACAAAAACAACCACGTATTGTTGTCGGAAATTGACCCCATTTGTGGTTGAAAAGTAACCCAATTCCGTGGTTAAACATTATGAGATTGACACCATTGGGGTAAAGCCATTGACCACTTATCGTGGTTGTCAGCACGGATCAAATTCAAATTAAATCCCGTGGCCAAAAAAAGTTACATAATCTGTGAAGACTCCTTGAATAAACACTATGTACACTTCGTTTGAATCTCTAAAAACAATTTATTTTCTTATCATAATCATAAGAAAATGCATAAAACATATTAACAAATTAAAATACAAAAAGGAAGCATTATTTTGGGGCTTTACAACATACTTTTTTCAAGTTTCACTATTGTTTCAATCCACTTTTCAACTTACTTTGACATCTATTTTCATTTCTAATTGTAACTAGATTTGCACCTGTGTTAGTCATTTTGGTTTTGTTTTTTTTGTTTTTTGTTTGTTTGTTTGTTTGTTTGTTTTGTTTGTACTGCATTGTGGCTATTTCCTGTCCCTATTTTCGCTGTCCCATTCCTGTATTTGTTTATGAAAGAAGTTCCCCACCGTTTCGTTTGGTTTTGTTGTTCAAGTGTGCCCGCAGGCTTCTTACTGCTGGTGTGGTGGCTTCCTCCCTTTCCATCGGGAATTCCGTACACCACCTTTTGCAAAAATTCCCAGGTGGTGCTGCATTGTCTGGGATACTCTATGTTAAAAACATAAAATAACTTAAAACAAAGGTCGACAGCTTTTACTAGCGAGGTAGTCGAAATGGCCCGCCCTTCAAAGATGACAAATGTCTGCGATGGCTGGGAACGTTCGCCAAGAACAAGACTAAACGGCTGGGGCCTGTCGCCTGCATCAACCACCTTTTTCAAATACGCCGGTAGATTGGTCCCAACCTAAGACATATGAAATCAATAATACCAACAATAATGTCAATCCACGATACTGTAATGAAATAAAGGATAGAAACCAACATACATTTTAGGCGTTTGTAAATAATGTTTTTTCTTATAGTTCTACTCTCTTTCCTAGGTACGGCATACATCCAAAGTGAAAAAGAGTATGAATACACGAATGGTGTTTTCTTGCCATGAAATTTTAATTAAGTCTATATAGCAAAGATTTTTCTTGTTTTTGTTGTCATTTTGAGGAAACTGAAGATTTTGCTAACTTAATGGCAAAACACTGCTGATTGTGGAAGAAAAAAATTAACGACTATTTTACTTACAGGCTGTTTATCAATGAAAGAAGCAAGAGCGTCTGCATGGGTTGCTGTAGCATATTTCCCTGTTGCTTTCTTCACCCTTCCAGGAGGCAAGAACAACGGAAGGCAGTGTAAAATGGTCTGTGTGTCCTCTGTGAAATAATTGAATAAATAAAAAATGTAATCAATAACTCAACCACAATTTTTTCCATTTCATACAAGACTAACTTTACACATCCCTAAAAACAAATCAAGTTTCATTTTTAAATCAAGTGTGAATTTCTTTTCTAAAATTTATTGCATAATCGTGAGGCCCCTAAAATATTTGTCTGTCACAAAAAAGTCTGAAAACCAAAATTAGGATGCGAGACTTGCTTTTTATTTATTATTATTACGTTTTCTTTTGTGTGTGTGTTTTAAGTTCTTGCGTATTTTGTGAGTAAAAACAACAACTTTTGATACTTTGTTTTAAAACAAATCAATAAAAGATGAGATGCGCCAAAGTTTGCAATCAAACCAAAATTCACACGGCGTACATAATGAAACATTGTTTCTCTTTTTGGCCTTATTGTGGGAAGTTGTGCAGGGTGTCGACCTATTCTCATGATGTATTATTAACCATTTGGTAACACACTTTGTTGTGAATGGCATGTATTGCTGACAATTTTTACTTCAGAAAATATAGCAACTGTACAGATACCAGTGAAACCGGTGAAACAGACAATAAACATTGGTGACCTTTTACACCTCAAAAGACGAAGGTTCTGTGACACGGGACGTTAAGTTTGACCTTTGAGGAAGGAAATACGTCCATGGCCAAGACAACTGGCACCCAAAACCATACGTTCGCAGTGTGAAAATGCCTCTAGTTTAGTGGAATTATACGTTGATTACAACGCAAAGGGCGCTCAGAGGGCTAGCTTTCTCGTGAAATTAAAAGAAAATTAAGTTTTATTCATTAGGCGAGTCGATGATGATGGATGTTTAACGGCGTTAAAATTCAGATGGGGATGCAGTGGAAAGACAGTCGTGTGTGTCGTCGTTGTTTCAGCCAGTTCAGGCCAAAATTATTTTTAGCATTACCTTTATTGTATGGCCCGTTAAATATATAATGACCAAATTAATCAACTATGGGGCCTTTGTTATAGGTCTAGTCTTCTGGAAGACGACTTTGATGTCAATCAATCCCAACGCAAATGAAACAATCCTAATCCTAATCCCCATACACCTAGGTATTATTACAAAAGACGTCAAACAATCATGATCTACTACGGTCGATTATTTTTAAACAAACAGATATGGCCTTTTTGACAGCTCGTAAGCCGATGGCCTTATGTCAACAAATGTAGATGGTTTCACTTATTTCCTTGTCCAAATAAACTTACCTTGGAACGTCTTTATCAGATCCTCAAAGCCCCAATCCCGCAGCAATTGCTCCATTGTGAGGTCCAACACGTTGTCAAGTATTAAAACAATGGCGTCTCCTCGCCTGATGATGCGCCAGCATCGTGTGATGAGCAGCGCGGCCTATCACACGCCGAGCTGGTATGCCGCACCAATCACATTGCTCATTTTCTTTAACCACTTTACGTGGTCAAAATTTCACAAAAGTGTGGTCGGCGTGAAAAACATTTTTAACACCTTCGTGGTCACTTTTTCTGAAAAATGACCACGAACGGTGTCAAATTATTTTGACCACTAAATTTGCAACCACGTATTTTTAAGAGTGCACGTCAAATTCAAGAGATTACACTCCAATAAAGAAAAGATCGATTTAAGTATGTTATCCTCTGTATTATAAAAGTCAGTTTGTTACCATTTACAGTACATGTATTTGTACACCACCGGAGGCCTGTTTTCAATAAAAATGAAAACGGGTATCCGAAGTTTCCTGATTTCGGGTATCCGGTTCCAAAAATATCCGAAAATGCAGTCCTAGATATTACTGTCGAAAAATATAATTATATTTAGCGCCTACCTTTCTGTCTTCAGAATCTAAAAAAGGATAATTCTGGACATTTTTTCTTGTTGTTCTTAAAGACATAACGGTATAAATTTCCTTACCACGACGTATGTTGCACATCACAGTGCGAAAACTTGCGACCAATGACTGTAGTAGTACAGTATAGTTGTGTATACAGCTCAGTCGAGTCATCACATACAGCAGAGCGCACAATTGCTGAATTGAAATGGCACCGTGTGCATCCTGGGTAATTTCCATAGATCGGTCGAGTTCTCCGTCTAGTCTCAGCTTTAGCGTCACGCGTCGAGTCCACGGCGCTGTGCTATCTTTGGCCTGGTGATAAATCATGTCCTCTTTCATCAAATTTGATGTAAAAAAAACTCTAAAAATCCGCTTTATCTTATTATGTATATATGTGGAAGATCATAAAAAAGTTGTAAATTTTAGGGGTCCAAATGTACAAAAACTTTGAACTTTTGTAAAAAGGTATAGGATTAATATTTTTTACGTTTTAAAATCTAAAAGTATTAATGAACATGCCTTCTCTCCATGAGAGGTCTAAATAAACTGTCAACCAATAAACGTCACTGTAATAACTTTCTCTCATTGGTGAGTCATTGTTAAGTCTTTCTTTGTTTTAAATATGAATAATTCATGAAGACTAATTATGTACGTCACATGCACAGAGAAGCATTGCCACGCCCAAATCCCAGGTGAGTGTACGTACGTGTACACGTGATATATAAACTTGCCCGACCAGCAGCAAGTTTACAGTGTTGTCTTGGAGACACTGAATGGACCAGATCAATATAAAGTGAATTTTTGTTTTATTGTTCGTAGTGATTGCGCCATAACAGTTGTTCAACTTTAATTACATAAATGTTATATACGTAATAAAGGTATAAGGAAAATCAAAATCGAAAATAATTAAGGTACCACTTTGTGGTTTTAAATTGTTTTATTCATCCCTATCATAAATTCTTCCCCCTTCAAATAATGGCTCGCCCATGTCCCATCCCGCCAAAAAATTATATCATACCTATAGGCCCTATAAATCGCGCGCGCGGTAAAAATAAATCAATTGCCGTTCATCCATAAGATCCATACAGTGAGAGAGTACTCTAGTTAAAAAGAAAACATCGAGATGTCACTAAGAGCAGCGACAAAAGGTAAATTTAGCCTACTAATTTAGCCTCAGTGATCATTTATTACAATAAAACCAACAATATTTTTTCTTTCAAATATTATCTTATAAAAACGTTAGACTTAATAAGAAGTTAACTGTTCAGAAACTTTTTATGGCCTAACGTAAACGTGTTGGGCCTGAACATATACATTATACAAAGATAGGCCTAATTAAAATAATTAATAACAGTTAATTCTAATATAATAATTATAATAACGCCTATTATTTTCTTTGACTTTGTGACTTCTAATTTTAAATACGTTATGCCTAACGTCAAGGCCAAAACAAAAATCATGTTTCTTTTCTCCGCGCACGTCATATCAGACTTGCCCATGGGCATTTTTAATTTCTTTTGTTTTATTATGAAACGATGTTAAATTGCTGCTAAATTGCCGTGGTCGTGCTGTGTTTTAAGCGACTTTTTTGACATAGCCCAGGTGTATGAACGTTTGTGCGATTGTGAAGGCCTCTCTTAGCCATCACACTTTAAATATGAGAAATATGGTCCCCGCGTAGGCCTACAACCATTGACAACAGTTCATGCTAAATGTATCACATATTCCTGTTGGCCACAAATTAATATTAATTTAAATTAAGTTATAACCAGAAACTGGAGACTTTTTGGGCCCTAACGTTAATTTCAGATAGAGGAATTTTGAAGAAAAAAAACAACTAACAGTAGGAAACAGTTAACGTTATTTTGACACAGTCGTGACAGTAGTTATGGGCCTACATGTAGGCCTAAATTAATAGTAATAATTTTAACGTTAATTATTATTTATGTATAGTATGTTAGACTAACCAGCCTTTAAAAAGTTATGCCTAACTGAACTGTTAAGTTAGTGATATAATGAACTAAGGGGCAAGATCCAGGAACATTTTTTTAATCTGTTGGGGGGTCAAGAAGGATGAATATTATTGTGTTGCTCAACTGGGAGGATATGGATTTCAGGTTGAATATTTGTTTAAGCCAATTTGTTGAGTTACATGTAATGTTATAATGTAGGGAGTAGGAAAAGTCTAGAAAATAAATTAAATTGGGACAAGGGACTTCAAAGTTCAATAAGGGGTTATGCACAGTGTGTAATTGGGAATTTAGAGGGGCCAATGTACATGTATGTTCTTAATTTAATTGGAACAATGTTAGGCTTAATTTCATTAAAGAAAGAAATCAACTTTTATAATCGTGGAATGTTATGTGCATTTTCTAATTTCTGCTGAAGATGTTATTTCAACATGATTGTTAACTTTTCATCAAAATACAGTTCCTAAAGAGTGCCTCGTTTTATTCAAGGACGAAACGACAGCTATTGTAAAAACAAGACATCTGGTTCACAATGGTCCTCCTACTTCCATTAAGGTTGGAACATCAGTTGTAGTCAAGTGGGGTGCTGAAAAGCTTTCTGCAAAAGTGATCTGCATGTCAGGTAAAATGAGGGGAAAGTGAAACTTCGGTTATAACAAGATTATTGAATTACGGTAAAAAACATAAATAAATAAAAACTTACATTGTATAGAAAATTTAGTATTTTATAATATGGAAATGGATCCTCATGGCCATGACACAATTTCATTGGGTACTGAATTACCAAAGTGTGTCAAACTTTCTTCAAAATTTTTCAGATGACCGGACCGTGCTGAATGAAGCAGATGTAAACTTTGGGAGAGAGATGCCAACCACCAAAAAATCTAGAAAAAACTAAAAAAAGGTAAAAGTTATTTGTTTTAATAGTAGCTTGAAAGATTAAACTTTGCTTTAAAAATCTGAAAACATACTTTTATTCTTAAAGATCAAACCTCAAAAATTAGGATAACACAAATTAATACATTATTCAACATATTATTCTTTCAGGTTCCAGCTAAAAAGAAGGCAGCAACTACACTGGGATTTTTCCAACCAGCTTTTGCAACATATGACGAAATGAATTATGGAACTGACATGATTGCTGTGGGGGGTCGGGGTCAGGTGGGGGTGGCAGGTCAGGTGGAGGGTCAGGTGGAGGGTCTGGTGGGGGTGGGGGATCAGGTAGAGGGTCAGGTGGGGGTTGGGGATCAGGTGGGGGTTGGGGATCAGGAAGAGGGTCAGGGTCAGGTGGGGGATCAGGTGGGAGGTCAGGTGGGGGGTCAGGTGATGGTGGGGGGGGTCAGGGTCAGGTGGGGGATCAGGTGGTGGTGGGGGATGTTGAAATGGAAAGTGTTGGAGATGAAATTGCTATTATGGACTTTAATGAAGACTGGGGTTTCTTTGATATTGGTGTGGATGATGTAGGTGTAGAAGGTGTAGAGGGTGTGGAGGGGGTGTGGAGGGTGTGGTGGAGGGTGTGGGTGATGGGGGTAGAGTGGAGGGAAGAGTAGGTGGGGGAAGAATTATTTGGGGGTTAATTAGGGATTTGATCAAGGGACAGCAAACAATTAATGCAAAAATTTACAACATGCAAAGACAACTAAATGATAACATAACGCCCATTAACAATGACAATGGAGATTTAGTTAATCCCGTAATTCATCATGATTTTCAACTTGCACAACTTATTACCCTTCACAGGAATAGCAGCAGCAATATCAACTTTGCGGTAAATTTGGCTAGACAATCTTTCACAAATAATGAGCTTAAAGACAACAGAACATGGTTTTCGGGGCACCGAAGAAGGGGTGGGGTGGAAGATGTTCACGGCCAGCTGGACCTCGTCCGGCTTGAACAAATCCGGAATAACTATTTCCAAATAGTTGATATTCCGGATTTGTTCAAGCGGGGCGAATGGAAGAAGTGTTGCAAGGCCATTGATGCCTCTGGCCGTGAACTTCTTCGCAAGGAACGAGTCGCAGCTCAATTACTTTTACATTAAAACACATTTCATTTTTCCTTTTTTAACTGTTGATCCAACTGTGCACACAAGGGCTTTTGACTGGTTTTGACTGTCATTTTGACCACACTCATTATTAACAGACCATGCTTTTTACCTGTCAAAAATGGTAAACTCATTCTGACCTGTAAATGTACTTACGATTTCGTTGAAAAATTTTGTATAGCAAAACTGCGATGCAAAAAATGAATTTGCATAGCAAAATAATTTTTTGTACAGCAATCTGTGAATTTTGTGTAGCAAATTTAAAATGCTTAAAATTAAAATATGTAGTGTGCATAGGTGAAGGTGTTGTTTTTCAAGGCTTTACTGTTGTTTGGTTCATAATATGGATGTCGAAATTTTACCAGAAATAATAATCTTTAGTGTCCGGAAATTGAGCCACAGTTGTTAAAAAAAATCATGTGTTTCTTTCTTCCTTCGAGGCCAATTTCTTAATTATTTTCGCCAAATTGCAGTCATTCATGAAAGTTAGTCCTCTGTCCACTTTCTTTTTTGTTTGCTAAAACAGAGGCAATATCACATAAACAAATTACTGACTGTGATTTTTCCAAGTGTAATGTTACTTTGTGGTATGATCAAGCTTGATTTTGATTATTAAAAATTCGTCAGGAAAAGGAGTGGCTCACCGTGGTTGAAAGTGCAATTATATTGTGTGCCGAAATGATTTTAAATCTCACGACATATATATTAAAATGAATGCTCATTTTGTTAATTTTCAAAAACATGTACACGTTATTTTGGGAAAGGTTTGTGAATATGATTTCAGAAATGTTTATTATTAAACCACAATAGCGAAAAAATCTGTCGCAATTTGTATTGCAAAATTTGTGATGTATTTTTTAAAATTACATCGCAGATTGTCCAAATTACATCGCATTTTGCGATGCGATACAGGGGAAATCGTTCACTCCACGTATGGTTTGACAGTGTTTGACTTTTCAGTGCTCTAGATATACCTTGGCAAGTATATTTTTTATACTGATTTTGACCTTTGCAGTCACATAAGGGTTAAACCTGTATAGTATATTATATATGTCTGTTTCTTCCAGTTTGAATTTCGAGCCCACACTGCATAAGTACATGCATGCAGGGGCCACATGTAGATTCACCATGAAGTTCCATGATTTGCCACACAGCTATGGCCACACAGTGTCAAGTTACACACACTACCCCATAATGTGATAGTATTACATAATCAATGCAAGTGAGGTACACTGCACTAGAGGTGTCAATTAAAGCTTGCTTGTCTAGCCTGTATAAATCCAATAAGTGGGTTACACACATTAATAAACAACTTATACTTAATGTATTTGGGTATGAGGAAAGTCATTATGCAGTATTGTACATGTACTTTATAGTAATTATTAATGTACACATGTACATTTGATAAATATATACTGCCTCCAAAAATATACTCATCAGACCACAGGTTAGTAAAATGATTGGCCA